>JAPPVO010000059.1:189464029-189503640 GCA_030407325.1 Camellia japonica | reverse complement strand
GTAGCGAGCTCAAACGGCAGAACCGAGAATATTAGAGATGGCGGCGCTGACATAATGCCTTCGCAACTTGGGTGCTGCAAGTACTACCTCTGCAATTTAGTTGCTTCAGTTTTCTCCTTTCTTCAGCAATTCCAGATGGCTGTGGTACCGATATTACTTGGAATAGCGGCGACACCGACATTACTTGAAATGGTGGCGCTGAGACGAAGTGCCTCCGCAACTTGGTCGTTGCAAGTGTTGCCTCTGCAACTTAGTTGCTTCGACTTTCTTTTTCCCTCAGCAACTTCAGATGGTGGCGGAGCCGAAGATATTAGGAATGGCGGCGTTGAGGCAAAGTCCCTCAGCAATTTCCAGCTGCACATGTTCCCTCCACAACTTCACCGCTGCAGGTGTTGCCTCTACAAGTTGACTTAGGCGTCTTTCCTCGCCGAGTCCATCTGGAGCCTTGGTGGGTTGGACCTACCTCGGCCCACTTGTTAGCCCACTTCCCTTGGGTTTTGGCCCATGTTCCTTTTTTATTCCTGGTGGCCTTTTTGGGGCGACCTCAGCGCTTAGGCCTGTACTTAGTTTGGGGTTTAATTTCTGACCCTCTACACACGTGATTGTCAATATATTATTTTCTATCTAATTTTGAACATAAGTTAACTTTGGAAATAAACTAAGAAAATCTTGAAATAAGAAAGATCAAAGTGGAAAAGTGGCCAAATATAGAGGGGGCAAAGTGTAATTTACCCTTTTTAATGACCTTAATTTTTAGGAGGAACTATATGCAAGTGAGAGTTGGGGAAAAAAACTACCAACACATAGAGAGGTGCAAGCCTTTCATTTGCACCCCATCACAGATACACTTGCAACCCCATCTGTTTATAAATTAGTTTTTTTTTCAACCTCCCATCTACAGATAGTTCCCCTAATTTTTAAAACTAAAACATCATCTCCCAAACAAGGTCAGTCTTTTCTATGTACTTCAATTTGATAGTTTAGAGGATCAATCTTAATATTTTATCCAACAACAAGCTTGGTTTTTACTAGTTGGTTTTTCTGTCTATGTGAATCATGAAATATCAAAAGTTATACTCTCTCTGTCTCATAATATTAGTTTCTTATTCTATTTTTCATTATCTTAAAATATTAGTCTCTTTTCAAAAATCAAGAACTAAAACAATATGAATTTCTTATTTTTTCTTTCTTTTAAATTCATTAACAATACAAAAAGTACAATTATGACAATTGATATTCTCCAAAAAAAATGTATTATCAAAGGATAATTTTGAAATTTTAATTTTTTTTAAAGTGCAATAATTGTACTATCAAAAAAAAAAAAAATTAGATTCCGCAAGAGGTACTATTATTTTGGGACAGACGGAGTATTTAAAGGTGAAATGTAAATGAGAAAGTAAGGTATCGTTGGGCAATGTTTATAGTTTATAGAAAATATTAGATATGTTCATGTTTATTTTGGATAAAAAAAAAAAAACATGTTTGGTACAAATGTATTTTAAAATTTTGTTTTGAAAATAAGCGAAGGGGGGTGGTTGCAAGGGGTGGTTGTTGAGACTTGGAGATGGTGATTAGAGATGGTTGTTGGCCAGAAGGTAGTGGCTGAAAATAGTTGCCACTAGTAAGATGTAGTTGATGGCCATGGAAAGTACTGGTCAAAAGTGATTGCTAGTGATCAAAGATGGTGGTTTGTCAGTCGCCTAAGGTGATAGGTTTTCAATTTAAAAAAAATGGTGGTCAAAAGTAATTAACACCGGTAGGAGGTGGATGGTGGCAATGGAAGGTGGTTAGTGGTTGCGAGAGGTGGTTGGCAAAAGAAGCCATTGGTGATGGTAGTTATGAGCAATAGGTGGTGGGAGAAAAAAGAAATGAAAAAATAATAATTAAAAATTAAACAAAAAAGTGAAATCAATTTTTTTGTGTTTACAAAAGTTAATAAATTTTGAAAACTGTTTACAAGTTTTTCAAAACAAAAATAGAAACCAAACAAGTTTTTTGTTTACAATTTTCAAAATTTTTACAAATATAAACATAAAACTGTAAATATAAACGTTACCGAGCAGACCCTTAGTGTATAAAATGTGAGATGAAATCAGCCTCAAGTGTAGAGTGCATATGAATTTCACAACCTTTGTCTGTGTGTCTCTCTTTTTTAGTAGGTAAAATATTAATTACAAATATGTATTATATTAAAATGGACAAATTAAAGTCTAATGGTCAGAGCCCAACAATCATAGTCCAAATGGGAAGAAATGAACAATTATAGCAACTCGCATATTGATAGAGAAATAAACACCGTAAATTATTTCAAACTATTCTCTTTATGAGTTGACAGTCTTAATTTACTCCTTTATCATACATATAGTGCCATTTTGGGAACTTGCCAAAAACGCCACTTTTTGGCAAGTGGAGGAAAACGTCAGCTGCCCAAAAACGCCGGAACATTCATTTGGGAAGTGAAAAAAAAGTTGCCGGGCGAAATTACCTAAATACCCTCTATGTTAATAAATTACCTAAAATTCTAAAGTTTGGCAAGGGTATATTGGTCATTTTATTTTGATTTGATGTCATAAATAAATATTAAACCAAAAAGTAAAAAAGTTAACTTTTTACCAACTTTCCAAATCACTACAAAAAAACCAAAAACTTGATAAAAAGCCAAAAGCTAGCTTTTCTAATGAATTTACGTGCCCTTAACGTAGCAAAATGTGAATAGGTTTTGGATAGTGCCAGAGTTGGCTTTGTAATGGATTACTGAGGGTTCATTCAATTTAATTATTTTTTAATTTTTTTTTTCATAAAAGATGCATACAAAAATAGAGAGAATAAATTGATTTTTTGTAATGACTTTTTGGCTAAAATCTATCTTCCCAGACGAGGCTTTTATTATCGTAATGGCTACCGGCTTGAAAAAATGGAGTGCTGAGTTGTGAAATAAAATAAAAATTACAAATAAGTGAAATTTTTTAAAATAATTGTATTACTGGTGAATTTTTTTAGGAAATTATAAATAGATGAGACAATTACAAAATAATTGTTTTATAAATGGAAAAAAAAAATGGTGCAACTCGGACATACACATAGTAGAATTACACCATCATGAAAATGTAATTTTTTTATCACCTCTGCACTGAAATGTAATTTTTTCAAATTTTTAATACAAATTTCACACACTAAAAAAGATTTACATCATACACATAATAGACTTGTAATTTGAATTAGTTTTTCAGTGTTGAGTAAAATATAAATATCTCTGGGAAAAAAAGAAAATATTTGTTTTTGGAAAGTGAAAAACAGCTGGCTTAGGAATAAAAAATATGTTTTCCTAGGAGTGCAAAACATTAATATATCTCATGTGTATCTACGAGTTGTATGTGACGTGATGAATTATTGAAAAATCTAGAAACCTCCTAGATGTTGATTTGTGATTATGTACCAATTTTAAGCAAAAATAACAATCCCAATCAAACAATCAAGAGAAAGAGACACAAAGATTTTACGTGGAAAAACCACAATTGGACACCTTCCAATTGTGATCAAAAAACCACGGGCAACTGCCACAAGAACAATCCACTAAGAAGATTTAAAGGAATTACACAGGTATACTCTCAATTATCTAGCGAATTCACAACGCCTAATTGAACCAACCTCTATGTGCCTCTTCCAACCCCATCTTCAGCACGGAATTGTCTTTCTGATGAGCCACTCCGGATTCCACCAAAGCTTCAGGCTCGAATTCTTCAGAATTCACAACTGAAGAACAACTCTCTCTTTTGTGTATAACAAACAAACCTTTGATGTACTCTCTTTAAACCATGAGTTGAATACTCAATAAAACATCAAAGAAAAAATAACAAAATATCCCCAGATATAAACCTTTAAGAACCAAAAAGAAGATCTGGAGGATTCTGAATGAATCAATTACTTAGTTTTGGGAGAAAACCAAGTATTTATAGAGAACCAAAAGTAATCCAAGATTGGAAGAAAACAAACTCCTTGAGAAATCCGGATTCTGAGGCTCGCTCGAGCGAAGCTTTCCTGGCTCGAGCGAGGAGAGTAATTTTCATGATTTCTACTAGTGCCTTGGCTCGAGCGACGGATCCTTGGCTCGAGCGAGGAATACACTTCTTCAGGTTTTGTATGGACGCAATCCTTGGCTCGAGCGAGCATTCCTTGGCTCGAGCGAGAAAGTCTTAGCTCGAGCGAGCACTCCTTGGCTCGAGCGAGCAACGGCTGATATGCAATTTTGAATGCAATTTTGAATTTTGCTTCGGCCGCGAGCTGACCGGCAGCTCGACCCCCGTAATAATCAGCGAAGTGGCAATCTTGAAAGCATTAACATCACAAACTTCTCTGCATAGCTCGATTCGATTTTGGATTTGCATCTAAAAACTCATAGCCTCACCGAAATAAAAGTGCGAAAAAAAATACATCTGAAAGGAGTTTTGTCAAACGGGGTTGCCAAAAATAAAAAACCTAACAATTATTTTATTGATAAGGAGAAACAGCATGTACTCTATTGTAACTCATAATTGTATCACAGCGGAAGAGTAAAGTCTTAAGTTTATGAATTTGGATATAAATTTTAAACACAACTTTAAGAATAATAATAGTGGAAGAATGTGAGAAAAATATTAAAAAGTATATTTGTTTGATCATTTGTAAATCTAATTCATAGAAGTAGGTATTTTAATTGAACTATATAAGTTCTGTGAGTGTTTTTTTTTTTTTTTTTTATTGTTATTTTATTTATTTATTACCGTCGTTGTTTGGGTAGATTTATTCTTGTTTGAATTATAGGAATCTTAAGATAGATTGAGAATGTCATTATTAGTATTCAGAAGATTATTAGTAATAAAATTTATGTGTCAATATTATTCAAATTTCTGGTTTCATTACAAATCTTCAACATGAAAATATTGTAAGACATTATTATTAGTATTATTGTTACAAGGTTAATAGTCCTCTAAGAACGTGAGATTCCATTGAGGTGTCTTATTACTTCCACTAAATTCTCTTTTATAGTGAGGTTGGGAACTCCTCTAATTAGCTTCACGTAGCACCCTAACACTCCGTTTGTTTTCAGAGATAGAATGGAAGGGATTAATAGTGAGGGATTGATAGTGAAGAGATTAAGTAAAATTGTGTTTGTTTTGATGATAGTTGTTAGTGTAGGGATTGTTAAATTTTTTTATATAAAACAAATATAAAATAATAAAACAAATACAAAAATACAAAAACATTAAACATTAATGTTTTAAAAAAAAAATGTCCAATATGTAAAAAATTTAAAAAAAATAAAATAAAAAAAAAATTCAGAAAAAATAAAATAAATAAAATAAATAAAATAATGATTTTTACTTAACAAAAATACAAAAAAATAAATATTAATGTTTAAAAAAATACCCGACATGTAAAAATAAATAAAAATAAAAAATTTCTAGTCTGCCGGATTATTTTTCTAATACCAAGTTCTGAAAGCCCATCCGAATCCTATCTGCAAGGCCTATCATAAGCCCTTTGACTTAGCAATTCCTTTCTCAACTCTGTAAATAAACAGCACATTAAATAAGACCCATAACTATCTTAATCCCAATTTTCCTCACCTACCCCAAAACAAACGGGACTTGATGGTGTAGAAAAGCTAGCCTATGGGAGAGTGAGTGACTGACCTACTGACCTAATGTATTAATTCTTTCTCCCTTCGGGGGATAAACATAGCATTTGGGGGGGGGGGGGGGGGTTCGCTTCTCTAGAAAATCTAGTACGCACGTGATTAAGAGATTACGGCCTCGTTTGGTTTGGTTTTAAGAAGAAAATTTTGAAGGAAATTTTAAACAATTTTGTTTAGTTATAATTTATTTTTTTTTAAATTCTAAAATCACTTTCTCTCTCCTATACATTAATTAATTATTTTTTTTTCTTTTCTCTCTTTTTCAATCACTTTTTCTCTTACATATATCTATTCAAATCATTCCAAACTTCCAAACTCTAAAATTGTTTTCAAAATATATAACCAAACAAATTAAAAATTACTAAACTCTCTTTCTAAAATATTTTTTGAAAACTTATCTCCCAAAATCAAACCAAACAAAGCCTACATCTCTTACCTCTAAGCAGCTATTCCTTCCTAGGAATAGCATAAGGAATGTCATTATAAATAGTAGTTAATCATCCGTCTATTCTTGACAAGGAATAGGGTAAGGATGCTTTTATTGTAGCTCTTAAACGTAGCTTGAGAACATGATTTTTGCTTAAATAGATAATAATCATTTCAATTAGTTCCAAAAGACAAGAACAAAGATTTTGATTTGAAAAATGATTTAGACCTCTAAAAAAACACTTTTAATGGAGCTCTAATTTGTCTTTTTCTTCTCCTTTTTTTGTCTTTTACTTCACTGTTTTTTTTTTATTATTATTATTATTCCTGGACAGCTCATTGGAGCTGTATGGCAAAAGCTCTAATTAGAGCTCTGCAGACCTTTTGATTTTTCTCTCATGTGGTGTTTGGTTCATTAGAATGAATTAGAATAGAATAATCATTTTATAAAAAATAATTATTTTAATATTTGGTTGACTAAAAGAATAATAAAAAATATATTGCAAAATAAAATCATGTTTCACTAATGTAAGATAATGATCATTTTATAAGAAAATTTAAGAAAAAACCTATTCATTAAATTCTATTTCACTCCAATAAATCAAACAAAAAAGTTGGAGTCCTAGAAATTGGGATCCCGAATGTACCTACAATTAGGTTTAGATGTAGGTGGTGAAAATTGAATTGATGAAGTGTGAAATTTACATCTGAACTAAATTTGAGTCATTGATATGAAATTCTAGATAATTTTTGAGTTTTTATGTTTAGATCCGTAATATTACTGTAAATCAAATAGGAATCATGATTTGTCATTTCGTATGTAATTTCTCAAAATACTAATAAAAAAGTATCAAATATTAAAATGTTAACTAATCTATATCTATACTATATATTAAGTAAAAGGGAGTTTTTAACCCCCAAAGCCTGTGGAGCTTTAATATTCCAATCTGAATTTTCTAAATTTTTTATTTAAAAAAAAAAACTCAGCATTTATTGATTTGCTCAAAATCCCCTGATCAGTATTTATTAACTTTTTTCAATCCACATGTCTTTCCACATGCCTATATTTATTGATGTGGTCAAAATCCATGATCAGCATTTAAAATCCCCTCATACAAATAATTATACATACAATCCGTATATAGTTACTGCAGTATCCTTTTCAACTTCTCCCATACACTATGATTAGTGATAAGATTGTTAAATTATTTTTATAAAAAATCTTAAAAAACATAATTTATATATTAAAAAAAATCTAAAACAAATATAAATATCTATAATTATCCCGTACATAACACGGGTGATAGGCTAGTATTATATAAGAAAAATATGATTTCTAGTGAGAAAGCTTGTGAGAGTTCCAAAGTTTCATTCCATAATTACTAATTTTTGTGATTTTAAAAATATTTAAAAATAATTCTATTGGCTAACAAAGTAATTATAGATTAAAAAAAATAATAAAACCACCTAAAATTTTGAATTACAAGTTCCTAAATCTCTTCTCCCAATATTTCTATTTCCTAAATCTCTTCTCATAAGAAAGTAACTATACATTAAAAAAACCATTATACATAAATAAATAAAAAAAAAACATAAATCTCATCTCATAACAAAATAATTATATATTTTACAAAAAAAAAAAAAAATTATAGATTAAAAAAAAACGTAAAACCACAATTGTTAATTTTTGTAATTTTAAAAATATTTAAAAATAGTACTATTGGCTAACAAAGTAACTATAGATTAAAAAAAAACTAAAAATGCTAGTTTTTGTAATTTTAAAAATATTTAAAAATAATATTATTGGCTAACAAAGTAACTATACATTTAAAAAATAATAATTGAATTACAAGTTCCAAAAATCTCTCCAGTAATAGTTATCTCTTTTCTAAATCTTATAATCTATCTATCTATGCTATATATTACACCAAAGTGACTTTTCATCTTAGAGGCCTTAAGTTTTTCAAAACCTTAAATCAAATTTTTTGAATTTTTTATTTTTATTAAAAAAAATTAAAACATCTATTGGCTATTCCAATGACATAAATATTAACTTTCAAAATTATTTAATGCAAATATATTGCCAAAAAAAAGAAAGAAAGAAAAAAAAAATTTCTCAACCTCCCACTCTTTCTCAAAATAAATCAAGATTTTATTTAAACAGAATATATATCTCATACAATCTTCTCTCTCCTAAAATAAATCTAATGAAAAGGAAACTCTCTCACCTCCCATAAAATGTATACTATTAATATTTTTCACAATTGATCTGATCTATATAAATATAAAATTAAACCTAATATAAAATAAAAATTAAACCTTATATCTAGATTTTCTCTCTATTCCATAATTAAACACAATTTTATTCCCAAATAAATTTAAGCATGTCTATACTATATATAATTTTTTTTTTTAAATCTCATAATTTATTATTTTTTATAATGATTCCATGATTTATAATTTAGAAAGCGAAAGATAAAAAAAATTATTCTGGTACACTCTTTCTCTAACCAATTCTTTCTTCTATCCAAAACTTCTAGCCAAGTCATTCATGTCTTTCTTGTCCTATAAATATTACATTCATGGAACAATAAAACTTATTGTTTTTTAATTTTCTTTTTATGAGACAAATTGAAGGTTAGTTTATGTTTAATCTATTGTATTCTTTAAATAGACTCTTTTATCTTTTAAGTACACCATTTTTTCTTCTTCTATTTTTTTTTTTTTTTTTATTTTTATCTATTACCATTTTTTTGTTTTTTATATTTTATATTTTGTGTAATTTCTCCCTCCTCTCTACCAATTATATTATCTTTTTTTTTTTTGTATAAATCATATTTTAAAACTCAAAATTATCAATATTTTTATTTTATTTTTATTTTTGTTTTAAATAAACATGTTAAAGTATAAATAGACTAGTGTATAAAATTCATATATTTTTATTCTAAAATAGTGAAGTATTAGAACTGATGTCATTTTTTTTTTATAACAAAGCATAATTTTAATTGTTAATTGTCAATACAACTATTTTAATTTATCTATACTATATATTATAGCAAAGAAATATTTAAAACAAAATTCTTAAACTTATATATATAATTTTGTTTATTAGAAATAAAATACAAAAAATAAAATAATTATATAAATAATATATTATTTTATCTCGTACATGACATTGGTTACACACTAATCAAAATTAAACTGAAAACACTACATGATAAAAATGCGCCAAGACCACCAAACTAGTGGATTGATCCTTATCATCAATTTTTATCCAGAAGATTGATGAGTCATCAACCAAAAACTCTAGTGTTTGGTTGTCAAATTGTTTCAACATTTCACTTTTCACATTCACAACCACTAGTTACAGTATAGCCCATATAAATCTGTGTCCAGCTGTGCTAAAAACAAAGCCACCCTGCTAGTAAACTAAAGAACCTCTCTCTCTCTCTCTCTCTCTCTCTCTCTCTCTCTATAAATAGAGTTTCCCACATAACCAATCTCTCATCAAGTCAAAATCTCGTCACTCATAACCACTGCAAAAAATATTCGTTCACATTCCTATAAAACTCTCTTCCTTTCTATTCCAACCACAAAAGCATCAATGGCTTCTTCTTCTTCTAGCTCAGTATTGTTTATGATATTTGCAATTGTATTGGCTGTTGTATCAGCTAGTAATTTCAATCAAGACTTTACCATCACATGGGGTGATGGCAGGGCTAAGATCCTCAACAATGGCCAACTTCTTACCCTTTCGCTTGACAAAGCCTCTGGCTCAGGCTTCCAATCCAACAATGAATATCTCTTTGGAAAGATTGATATGCAACTCAAACTTGTCTCTGGAAACTCTGCTGGCACTGTCACTGCCTACTATGTATGTTCTTCTTGTTCTTCCTACCTAATATTTACATCAATCAATGTTTTCCTAGATATATTATTAATATGTAAATATGATTCTTGTATTGCAGTTATCATCGCAAGGATCAACCCATGATGAAATTGACTTCGAGTTCTTGGGGAATTTGAGTGGCGACCCTTACATTCTTCACACCAATGTGTATAGCCAAGGCAAAGGCAACAGAGAGCAACAATTCCACCTATGGTTCGACCCCATTGCTGATTTCCACACCTACTCCATCCTCTGGAATCCCCAACGCATCATGTAAGTAACCTACAAACAGTGAAAATTGACATTGCTCTCAATTTTTCCACTCAAAATTCTGTATTGATGGAATAATTTTTTTGTCTCCATTTCAGTTTCTCAGTAGATGGAACACCCATTAGAGAGTTCAAGAATGCAGAGTCAATCGGTGTTCCATACCCAAAGAACCAACCCATGAGAATATACTCCAGTCTGTGGAATGCTGATGATTGGGCAACAAGAGGTGGACTTGTGAAGACTGATTGGACTCAAGCTCCATTCACTGCTTCATTCACAAACTTCAATGCCAATGCTTGCATTTGGTCTTCTGGAACATCTTCTTGTTCTTCTTCATCATCTAATAGCAATGCATGGTTCTCTGAACAGTTAGACTCCACAAGCCAAGGGAGGTTGAAATGGGTGCAGAAGAACTACATGATATACAATTATTGCACTGATTCAAAGAGATTTCCACAAGGATTTCCTCCAGAATGTAGCATGTCCTAGAATATTAAACGCAAACTGTATATCACTGTTAGAAAAATAGTACCAAACAATATGGAAAATATAATTTTAAAATATAAACGGTTTTTGGGCAAAAACCAAACTAAAATAAATCGATATAATAACGTAACAAAACTTAGAGTACATAAACAGATAAAACTTGATCGAGTCGAGTGTGTAAAACTCTTTCGTTAAAACAGATTCGTCCTCTCACTGGTGCTCACGATTCAATGGACGTCTATCTCCCAAGATACAACAATCAATGTCTTGCACTAGTAATACTACTATTGCAAGCCCAGCGAACTTCGCTGTGCATACACTCTCTTTATAGAAAAATAAGACTCAAGAAAATATGAAGAATAAATGCAAAGATGAAGAAAAAATGACGAATTCTCTATCCAAATTGAAGTGAGGGAGATGGGATTTATAGATTCCTCCGTGACTCTTCAAAAAGGTTGCAACCATTTAAAAGGACACACATTTCCATCTCAAGAGACACAACCATTGGAGTAAATTTTAATTAAAATTTTCCAACAATCCCCCATATGAATGAAATTTACGAAAAGAACATGTAACATGCAGACAAAGAGAGAGTACATTAAGGAAATACCCTGCATCGGAATAGGTAGCTTTTGGCTTTGAACCTTCCCTAATGAAAGCCTATCGGACTTACTAACTAATCAGTAGACGTGATGCCTTGAACTGTTCAGCCGTTTGTGTAAGCCAATGCAATAGAATTCACACAAAATATCTCTAAACACAACTTAGTTCTCACGGTGGTGCCCGTTTTCGCCTTGGGCATGTCTTGGTGTTTCATGAGTGCTTTAGAAGATTTAGCATTATCAATTCTCATAGAAGTGACCTTTTCACACTCATATAGGTAATCCTTATTTCGAGTCTCTTAAATACTCCTCTTGAAAGATACCCCTCTAGGGTTTTCAAGATATAAGTGATCATTAAAAGCATAGCTTACCTAAGTCCCCTACACACAATACATGTTGCAGTTATCACTCTCATCATAGGAATAAATAGGAGATAAACTCCTTTAGTGATTTCTGGCGAGCCATATATAACTTAGTTGTCCCTTTGAACTTAGTTCTTGAGATTTCCAATCATTTAAGTAGGGTTACCATTATGATGACTCTGATGTAATAGGCTTTAATCACATTCCCTTTGATGAACTTTCGCTCATTTGCTCTCTGGTCAAACCTTTTGTTTAGCGGCCACTATTTTTCGTTTAACCTTCTCAGTTATATATTATTGAGCAGTTAGTGGATCTATTATATTATCCTTAGTCAATATTCACAACTGAAAGCAAATGTCCTATGGTATTAAGTCTTTGATTATATCGAGACTTACCATTATTCTATGTCACTCCCATTTTTCAATATTTAAATAATAAACATAGATTAGTTCCTTAGGAATTAATGAAACCATTTTTGCTTTTACTCCAACTTGGTCCTATAGAAAGAATTGAGATTCTTTGTAGACCTATTATCGGAACCATTACTTTGGTAAAATCCTTCAAGAACCCCCATATTTTAAGCTTTCTAAGGAAATTTAATTCCTCTTGCTGATGTATAATCACACAAAAATATTAATACACCCCCATAATTCTGAGGTAAAGCAGAATATATCATTAATTGACGTGCTTGAGTAAATAACAAGATGTAAATTTCTTTGTGAATATAATCACAATACTAAAAAATACAATTAGACTTCATAACTTTCTTTTGCAGTAGAAAGAAAAAAGGGTTAATATCGGTTGTGAACACAACACTTTGTCAAATAACATTTCTTTAGCCATGCATTATTTCTTTTTGTTTACTACAACCCTTAATTCCAATCTCAACATGGAATATAAATATTACAGTATAATTACATTTACATCTTATTTATCTTATACAGTATTAGTGACTATGTTGACAATTACCAAAACGTCTTTCACCCATGAAATATTTTAACCCATATAATATTTCATTACGGAGTTATCGGTCACCACACCAAGTTCACAATCATTATTCCAAAGAATAGTTAGAATTCCCCTTATGTCAAAACACATAAGTTCACATTTTTATCAACACTTTGATAAATAATTGACATCTATATAATAAGGGAAGAGGGATTTTGAATTTATCCTAGAGACAATTGTCCTACTAGGACATTTTAATGGTCAGGATTCATTTTAATGGACGGCTGAGATGACCCTTAACTTTCATTTGTCACCTACGTTCTCTCTTTGCCAACCCAAGACAAAGGCTTACAAACCCCAGTTTCATCTAATCATCATCAGGCCTCATCAGCCCCATTCACTACCCCACGAAGCAACGCAACCTTCGGCAACGTTGCATAAGAGAGCAAACATGGCATGTTTGTTCTCTCTCTCTCTCTCCAAACTTCTCAGGTCTCAAACTCTCTCTCCTCAGAGATCTCTATCGCTCTTCCTCTCGCTTCCCCTCTCCCTCCGCTACCACCGACAGCAACTCTCCACAGCCACGCCGCTTTACGTCGCCTCCATCACTGCGTCACCTCCGATCTCCACTGACAGCAACTCTTCATCTCTTCTCCCGCCGCGCACCTCCGTCCTCCACCGTCAAAATAATCAATTGGTTTTGAAATGGGTTTGGACTTGTGTGTGTTTGGATTTGTTAAAATAATCAATTGTGTGTGTTTGGATTTGTTAAAATAATCAATATTGGACATGGGGGTTTGGATCTTTACTTCTTTTTTCCCTATGGGCAGCACTGTTGTGAAAGGTAATTTCAATGAATAAAGCTTATTTTTTTCCTCCTCAAACTATCTCCATAGCCACTGATTGGACATGTGGATTGATTTTTAAAATTTAATTTCTTTGGTTATTTTGTGGATTGATTTTTATTTTGCTGTTTAGGATGTGGATTGATTTTTAAAATTTAATTTTTTTGGTTATTTTGTGGATTGATTTTTATTTTGTTGTTTGGGATGTGGATTGATTTTTAAATTTTTAATTTTTTTGGTTATTTTGTGGATTGATTTTTATTTTGCTGTTTGGGATGTGGATTGATTTTTAAAATTTAATTTTTTTGGTTATTTTGTGGATTGATTTTTATTTTACTATTTGGGATGTGGATTGATTTTTAAAATTTTAATTTCTTTGGTTATTTTGGTCCGGGCTAAAAGCCTCCTTTTGGTACCCCACGGGGCATGGATGTTTGAGAATTTTGATTTTGGGGGATGTTTGGGTTTGTGTTTCTAGGTTTGGATCTTTACTTCTTTTTTCCCTATGGGCAGCACTGTTGTGAAAGGTACTTTCAATGAATAAAGCTTATTTTTTTCCTCCTCAAACTATCTCCATAGCCACTGATTGGACATGTGGATTGATTTTTAAAATTTAATTTTTTTGGTTATTTTGTGGATTGATTTTTATTTTGCTGTTTAGGATGTGAATTGATTTTTAAAATTTAAATTTTTTGGTTATTTTGTGGATTGATTTTTATTTTGCTGTTTGGGATGTGTATTGATTTTTAAATTTTTAATTTTTTTGGTTATTTTGTGGATTGATTTTTATTTTGTTGTTTGGGATGTGGATTGATTTTTAAAATTTAATTTTTTTTGGTTATTTTGTGGATTGATTTTTATTTTGCTGTTTGGGATGTGGATTAATTTTTAAAATTTAATTTTTTTGGTTATTTTGTAGATTGATTTTTATTTTACTGTTTGGGATGTGGATTGATTTTTAAAATTTTAATTTCCTTGGTTATTTTGGTCTGGGCTAAAAGCCTCCTTTTGGTACCCACGGGCCATGGATGTTTGAGAATTTCGATTTTGGGAGATGGTTGGGTTTGTATTCTAGGTTTGAATCTTTACTTCTTTTTTTCCTATAGACAGCACTGTTGTGAAAGGTAATTTCAATGAATAAAGCTTATTTTTTTCCTCCTCAAACTATCTCCATAGCCACTGATTGGACATGTGGATTGATTTTTAAAATTTAATTTTTTTGGTTATTTTGTGGATTGATTTTTATTTTGCTGTTTGGGATGTGAATTGATTTTTAAAATTTAATTTTTTGGATTATTTTGTGGATTGATTTTTATTTTGCTGTTTGGGTGTGTATTGATTTTTAAATTTTTAATTTTTTTGGTTATTTTGTGGATTGATTTGTATTTTGCTGTTTGGGATGTGGATTGATTTTTAAAATTTAATTTTTTTGGTTATTTTGTGGATTGATTTTTATTTTGCTGTTTGGGATGTGGATTGATTTTTAAATTTTAAATTTTTTTGATTATTTTGGTCTGGGCTAAAAGCCTCCTTTTGGTACCCCACGGGGCATGGATGTTTGAGAATTTCAATTTTGGGGGATGTTTGGGTTTGTGTTTCTAAGATTTCAGTTTCTATTTATTTTTTTAAACATTAACACTGTATTTGTTTTTTTAAACATTAAAACTGAGAAAGAGACGAGAGAATGAGAAAGAGAGAGAATGGGTGTTGATTAAAATGAGAGAATGAGAGAGAAGACCTTTCTGGAGAGATTAGAGAGAGAAAGGGGGGAAGATGGAAAGGGAGAATGAGTGGGAGACAGTGAAGAGAGGTTAGGGGGTCACTCGGCACAACACCACACAAAAAAAAGTGGGTTAAATTTTTTTTTTCTATTTTTTAAATCCACTATTTTTGAAAAATGTTTGTAGAAAATGTTTGTTTTTTTTTTTGGTGGATTAATTTAAACTCAAAATTTAAATAGAGTTTAAATTAAGTTCTGTTAAAAAAAATGGTGAATTTAAATTTGTATGAAAATTGAGTTTAAATTGAGTTTATGAGTTATGTTTATGTAGAAAATGTTTTTTTATTTTATTTTTATTTTATTTTAAAACTCAAAATTTAAATTAGGTTTAGATTGGGTTATGTTAAAAAAATGATCATAAAAGTGAATTTTGAGAAAGAGAGGAGAAATAATGATAGTAGTGTGATTTGTTCAAAAACTGAAAAGAAGAGTTTTTCTTATAATAAATTATATTTTTCAATTTTTAGTTTAATTTTATTGGGGTGTATTTATGTTGAGTACTTTTACAAAATTCATTTCAAAGTCAATAAATTTGATAAATTACATTTTAAATCAATACTTTTAAATTTAATTATATTTTAATCTTATAATTAATTTAGACATGGATGTACACTAGGTGACACATTACTTTTATGGGTGATACATTTTTAAACCTTCAAACCAACCCTGGGGACTTGCCTGGTTAGAAACTACTTTACTATAATTCAAAATTTTAAACTCATCAAACTCACCATAAATTAGATTTGTATTATTTATCAGCCCATAAATCAGTGGTTTGAAGGTGTTAAAATCTGAATGTGTTAGAATCTATTGTCAGATAAATTATGGTTGTTGCCAAGGATAGTTAAACTTTTTAAGCATGAAAAATCTAGAAACTCCTAGATGTTGATTTGTGATTATGTATCAATTTTAAGCAGAATAAAACAATCCCAATCAAACAATCAAGAGAAAGAGACACAAAGATTTTACGTGGAAAAACCACAATTGGACACCTTCCAATTGTGATAAAAAAACCACGGGCAACTGCCACAAGAACAATCCACTAAGAAGATTTAAAGGAATTACACAGGTATACTCTCAATTATCTAGCGAATTCACAACGCCTAATTGAACCAACCTCTATGTGCCTCTTCCAACCACATCTTCAGCACGGAATTGTCTTTCTGATGAGCCACTCCGGATTCCACCAAAGCTTCAGGCTCGAATTCTTCAGAATTCACAACTGAAGAACAACTCTCTCTTTTGTGTATAACAAACAAATCTTTGATGTACTCTCTTTAAACCATGAGTTGAATACTCAATAAAACATCAAAGAAAAAATCAAAATATCCCCAGATATAAACCTTTAAGAACCAAAAAGAAAATCTAGAGGACTTCAATGAATTACTTAGTTTTGGGAGAAAACCAAGTATTTATAGAGAACCAAAAGTAATCCAAGATTGGGAAGAAAACAAACTCCTTGAGAAATCCGGATTCTGAGGCTCGCTCAAGCGAAGCTTTCCTGGCTCGAGCGAGGAGAGTAATTTTCATGATTTCTACTAGTGCCTTGGCTCGAGCGACGGATCCTTGGCTCGAGCGAGGAATACACATCTTCAGGTTTTTGTATGGACGCAATCCTTGGCTCGAGTGAGCATTCCTTGGCTCGAGCGAGAAAGTCTTAGCTCGAGCGAGCACTCCTTGGCTCGAGCGAGCAACGGCTGATATGCAATTTTGAATGCAATTTTGAATTTTGCTTCGGCCGCGAGCTGACCGGGTCAGCTCGACCCCCGTAATAATCAGCGAAGTGGCAATCTTGAAAGCATTAACATCACAAACTTCTCCGCAAAGCTCGATTCGGGTTAGATTCGCATCTAATAAACTCATAGCCTCACTGAAATAAAAATGCGAATAAAATTACAACTCAAAAGAGTTTTCTCAAACGGGATTGCCAAGAATAAAAACCTAACAAAGCACTTTCAAGATGTTGTAAGCTTTGAAGGCTCTAGAAATTGGTTCATCAAAACGAAGACTATGCGGGCAGAATGTTATTGGCTAGATGGAAAAAGCAAGCAAGAAAAGTGATAGAGAGTGAAGTCTAAAGAAAAAAAAAAAAAAGCTTTGGGTGACCCGCTACCAACCAGGGAAGGGGGTCCGAAAATTCCACGATTTTTGGGAAATTACAATACTGTATTTATTATTATTTTTATTTTTAGAATCTTAATTTATTTAGCTTTTATTATTTGTTGGACAAACTACTAATTTGAAATTCTTAAACAACATAATAATTATTTATTTTGGTAGTATTATATATATTAATGGGTATAAACAACAGAATAATTATTTGTTTGCCGGCAGTGGGAGTATTTCGATGCTTCTTTGTGGGCTGCATCACCGGAGTTTTGGGCTATTTTGTTGTTATTTTATTCGAGTTTTATAAAGCGTGTGATACAAGTAAAATTGTTACAATTTTTTAAAAAGAACAGTATTTTTTATATATATTTTTTCAATATTTTTGTCAAAAAATATTACGGACTTTATAAATTTTAATATGATACGTATGATTTACGACTGTATTTTGATCACAATATTATTTACACCGTGCCTTTAGGCACGGGCATACACTAGTCCATCTATAATACACCACATACCAAATTGATATATCAAATATATCAATCAATGACATCATATCACAATGAATTGTAAACATTAATTATCAACTCTATGAGATATGTAGGCATGGACACAAATAAATTAAAATTTCTAGCACTGAAAACCAGTCAAAACTGTTGAAAACAGTTTCTAAAAACAATTCCAGAACTGAAAATTAGAAAACAAATTTAAACAAAAATTTCCAGAACTGGAAATACAGAAAAACAGTTTAAATTTTAAAATTGGAAAAACTAGAAAAATAAACTGTTCAAAACCAGTTTACCAATTAAAATCATAACCTGATTTTAAAAAACACATTCTTAAAAACATCCACAAAATGTTTTTAAAAAATTTGTGCCTTTCCTTGAGAGGAACTTGAGACACCAACTTATAAACAAATATACATAATTGAAATTCTGACAATTATAAAATTTAAATACATAATATTCATCAAATAAAAGAAGAATCAGATTAATTCAGTGACCAATATAGTAGGCCCATTATAAAGAGTTCAATTCTAAAGAAAAATATGACATTTACATGATGTATACTCTTCTAAAAAAATAGTTTAGAAGCACCCAATTTATGACCACTATATATTTATCAAAGCAGGTAGAAGAATATTATAATTTGTCAACCACCATTAATGGATATAAGTAAGAAAAAGGCACAACGGTACAATTATAAATGTCGAGAAATTCTGAAAAAATGACAAGCAACCTTTCAAATGAAAATAGGTTATGGTATTTATATTAGATGTTCTTCATACTGCATCATCATCATCATCATCATGATAGACACCACCAAGTGCCTTTGAGAAATTCAATGAATAATAAAAACAATTAAGCACATCAATGAACAATAAATAAATATAAAAATTGATAAGTCAATTTTCTGTAAATCTCTAAAAACCATCATCCAATGGATTATACCAACTAAGAAAATCAATCCACAAAGTATGATTAATCAAAATATATATATTCTATACCTAGAAAGTATAATCATAATTAGCCCACCCAAATTGTTAAGTCTCCATTATTCTTCACCAATCAAAATGAAAATTTCATTCACTAAAAACAAACTTCCAACCATGGCATAAGAAGTAAATACACGAGCCTATTTATTCAATACCAGTAGTTAGGAAAGAAACTTGCAACCTTTGGTCTAGTGCGGTTTCAACCCAAAACTTAAAGACGTGTATCAGGGCAAATAAGCACCATTAAAGTATAACAATTACACATGTACACACAGTTTAATCATAAAATATTCTAATACTAAATCAGAAATCAATAATATAAATTTGTAGTATCTAGAAAAATCACAAAAGAAAAAAAAAGAAAAAAAAAAAAAAAAAAAACCCAAAACCAAACAGATAGAAATTTGTAATTTGTAATTATTCATATGAAGACAAGATTTTGCTTTTATAAAGACGGACAAGAAGATTCTCAAACCAGTAAAATAAATTTATTGATTTAATATTTGACAACAAAATCAACCACTTACCAAAAACAACAGTTTTTTTCTTTTCCTGATACAAAAAATCATATTCAGAAAAACGCATTCAGTTTCTCAAAATCTGAATAACTCCAAATTTGTTTTGTTGTGTCTAAACAAATTATGTATGGTATACAAACCTTTTAATAAAAATCGGATCCTGTTTAATAACAGTTTCAGTTCTGTTTAATCAAACAATTTTGATTGTATAAAATAATATGAAATATATATAATATAATTGCACAGTCTAATTACCCAAACACATACAATAACAAATAATTATATTTTCCCAAAACCCATAAACAGGATCAAATGTGTCTTAAGATTGTTAAAAAAATAGTACAAAACTATATGGAAAATATAATTTTAAAATATGTAAACAGTTTTGGGCAAAACAAAAACTGAAATAAATCGACATAATAATGTAACAAAACTTACAGTTCATAAATAGATAAAACCTGATCGAGTCGACTGCGTGACACTTTTTCCTTCAGACAGATTCGTCCTCCCACCGGTGCTTAAGATTCAATGGACGTCTATCTCCCAAGATACATCGATCAATGTCTTGCACTAGCAGCACTACTATTGCAAGCCTAACGAACTTCGCTATGCATGCACTCTCTTTATAGAAAAATTAGACTCAGGAAAATATGAAGAATAAATGCAAAGATAAAGAAGAAATGACGAATTCTTTATCCATATTGAAGTGTGGGAGATAGGATTTATAAATTCCTCCATAACTCTTCGGAAAGGTTGTGACCTTTCAAAGGGACACACTTTTCCATTTCAAGAAACACAACCATTGGAGTAAATTTTAATTCAAATTTTCGAACAATCACTTCCACTATTCAATTCTGTTATTATTTAATTTTTGTCATTGTAATTTCTCTTAAAGCCAATAAGACAAATCATTACTTTTCTATATTATCCACAATGATGTTTGAGTCTCTATGATTAATCTCTTGCTCTGTTTTGGAGTTAAATGGCTTAAAGGGATTATCTGCTATTGAATGAAATTAATTTTCCTGTCATAACTAGAGTTGTGAACAAGTCAAGTTTAGCTAAGTAATAAACTGTTTAAATTTGAACTGGTGTTATTTAAATTTATAATAAAACACCACAAACTAATCAAATGATGGAGAATTTTCATAAATTTTTTCATGACATTTTTTCATGAAGCGTAGCATTACTCATATTTATTATGTTGTGAGTTGTCTTGTATTCACTATACCCTAAGGGCAGGCCCCCGTAGTGCCGAAATTGATATTTATGGACCTGTAATGCTAATTTCGGTCCATTAGACTTTACGTTATATATTGTATCAATTTATACGTTTTCATGGTTAAGAGAGAAATAGAGAGAGTTGCGAAATGATTTGTAATCCTTATTGTGAATAGTGGATTTTGATCGTTTCTCTACCGTGAACATAGGCATCTTGCCAAACCCCGTATATCTTGTGTTTGTGTGTGTGATTGCTCTTCTTGTTATTGTTTATTGTGTGATTGAAGCCAATTTCTTGCATAACATATTATATGTTATATATATGAATATATCATTCTAAGATAATAAATAAATGCAATACAACACTAATTTTAATAAATTAACATTAATTTTCATTTATCATCGTATTTTGAATTATTTTGTTTAAACTTATAAATAGTTTTTTGTGTATCTGATCAATGGACACCTGTGTTTAAACAATGGACATATGTGTTCTCCAAATGTCTAAAGAGTGTCTGAGTTTTTTTTTTTTTTTAAATGAAACTTTTGGATGAGTATTGGACACATATTGGGAAAGTATCTAATGAGTAGCAGTGTCCCATATGGACATGCCACCTTTTTAGAATTATTCGCGCATCTTAGACTTAGACGTACTTTTTAGACCCAATAATCTGACACTGTTAAAATATCTAAGTCAACTTCTCTTTTATATATTCTTTAATCATTAACTAATCATCTTATTTACACATTATTGGGTTTAAAAAGTGGATTTAGAAAGTCGATTTATATATCATTTTCCTTAAATTTGACTTAAAAACTTAACCAATTTGAGAATATGTTCTATGTTTGGATCATAGGTTGAGAGAGAGAAAAAAAAAAAAGATTGTGGTCACTTGTCTAATAAAATAAAATAAATAATTGTGTTTTCTCACCATTATGTATGGATGAGTGAAAAACTTATCATTTTTCTTAAATTTAACTTAAAAACTTAACCAATTTGAGAATGTGTACAGCGTTTGGATCATAAGTTGGAAAAAAAAAAAAAAGAAGGGTAAATTACACTTTGCACCCTTGCACTTTACACAAAATCTTACCTTAGTCCCTACACATCAAATTGTGACACTTAACCCCCTGTACTTTTGGTCAAGTGTCACATTGGCCCTTCTGTTAATAGTGAGGCTTGTTAATCATATTATTTAATTTTGATGATGTCTAAAATATTATTTGTAACAATTTGGATTTTTTTAATGTATATATTTATTTGACACAAAATATTATCTTTTTAAAATATATATATTTGTTACATATTAGTTAAATAAAAATATTTTTGAAAACTTTACTCTTCACTTTTTGAAAATTGAGGCTAATCACTATTCACTTTTTGACCAAATTAAAAATTGATTAATTATATTATTTTGACAAAAATGATGGATTGGTTGTATTATTTTGACAAATTTGATATTGATAGGTTGTTTTGTTTTGACAAAATTAATATGGAGTGGTAGAATATATTTAGTTTAAAATCTCTACACATATACAATATTTTAAAGAGGGTATATATTTTCAAATCCATCATAAATATTATTTAAAGAGATTTTTCTGTGTATGCAAATATTTGATCAGAACATATAAATGCATATAATAGCATACATCACGGAAGCAATCATATATATTAGTGTGTGGAAACATTAATTACTAGCATGTGCAAAAAAAAATCATACATAATATAATACACAAAGAAATGGTTGCAAAATTGTAACATATTGAATTTTAATTCACATGTTGAAGTTTGTATTGAATGTTAAAGTTACATCTTTATAATGTGGACTTTGTAGGATTATATATATATATTATACTATATATATTAGTCAAAACCCACATGTTTGTGAGTTTTGTTCAAATTCGGCCACTTTGTTTGTCAAAAAGAAAAGATGCCTCATGATGACAAGTTGAAACAAAGGATGCCTCATGATGACAAGTTGAAACAAATAGATGTCATCCATGACGTCAGCAAGGAGCGTCTAACGGGTATATTTTTGTGTATAAATAGAAGTGTTGTGTGTGGAGAAAAATCAAGAACTTGAAGAGAAAATTTTCTGTGCGCTCCAAATTGTATTCTGCTCTTTCACTTTCAGATCTAAGTCTAGCCTTTGTTCTTACACTTTCATATCTACTCTTTGTGAGAGAATTATTATAAAAGTGGGTTTAAGTACCACTTATTCTTATTCCTTATTTTTGTGAGAGATTTTGTAAGGGCAAGGCTTTTATTGTTGAGTGAGACTCAATAGATAAGAATAAGTCTTGTGCCAAATCCACAAGCTTGGTGGTGTATTTATTCAATTGATAGTAAAGAAATTCTCAAGGAGGTTCCTTGGGGAATGGACGTAGGCCTGGCGTGCCGAACCACTATAAATCGCAGTGTTTGATTTTCTCTCCCTATCTCTCTTACTTTTATATTGATAATTATTATTCTGTTTTTTTTTATTAAAATTCTGAATATTGTGTTAATTTTAATATTGTGAAATTTTTAATAACCCAATTCACCCCCCTCTTGGGTTGCTTATCTGGGATAACAAGGCTAACATAAGTTATCATTTAGGGAGCTAAGTGTCACAATTTTGATGTGTAGGGACTAAAATGGGATTTTTTGTAAAGTGCAGGGGTGTAAAGTGTAATTTATCCTCACATGTTTTTCATGTGACTAACCTCTGTTAACAATGAGGCTAACAGAGGGGCCAAAATGACACTTGACCAAAAGTGCAGGGGGTTAAGTATCACAATTTGATGTGTAGGAGCCAAAGTGGGATTTGATATAAAGTGCAGGGGTGCAAAGTGTAATTTACCCCAAAAAAAAAACTATGGTCAAATCATTATGTTTTCTCACCATTATATTCTTAGGGAAAATATATGATTTCCCATAAGTAAATCAATCAATTGGAATAAAAACTAATGCGGAAAAATTAAATCAACAGTGACACAAGAATTTTACGTGGTTCCCTCAATGTGAGGCATGTCCACGGAATCGAAATCTGATTTCACTATCAACCAAAGAGTTTCCAAACGATTACAAACAAGACACGAATGGTCTCACAAAACCACCCTTAGATGAATTCCAAATAATTAGAAATAAACAAGAGAAAAAATCTCACCAAATAGATGAACAAAAGTCTTCGAAACAGAATTGAAGAAAACCACAAATTTGAATCAAAATAGCTTCATCAAATTGACTTCCACCGTATTGAATTCAACCCAAAAACATTCACACAACAAGCTTATGCTCCAAGAACAAATCCCATCGAAAAGGACCAATTTTTTGTAGCAACCGCATCACACCGAATAAATCATATCCAATTAATTAGCTGATGCTCTGTACTTCAGGAAAAACAAATACAATATTTATATATATTGTTGAATCTTGGGCTTTTTATCAAACCCTAACTGTTGTTAAATACCCGTTGGGCCTCAAAAGTTAGGTATAATATATTAAATATATATTATAACCAACACCAAACCAAACTAAATATTTTTAATAAACCAATTAGGTTCCATACTCCAATAAGGAGGTATACCCAACAATTCTCCCATTACCGACTTAGGCGGAGACATCAACCATACCCGCCAAATTTCGACACTTCAAATGTTTGTCCCACGACAAAGTCTTAGTCAGCATATTCGAAATATTATCATCCGTGTGAACCTTTTCGAGTTACTACAATTTTGAATCTAATACATCACGAATCCAATGGTATCTCACATCAATGTGTTTCAATCTCAAATGAAAAATAGAATTTTTACTCAAATAAATAGCACTTTGACTATCACAATAAAGCACATACCTCTCTTGTTTCAAACCCAATTCTTGCAAAAATTTCTTCAACCATAACTCTTCTTTGCAAACTTCTATAATGGCAATAAATTTAGCTTTGGTAGTTGAGAGAGCAACACATTTTTGTAATTTAGATTGTCATGCCACAGTTCTCCCTGCAAAAGTCATTACATACCTGAAGTAGATTTCCTAGAATCAACATCACCGGCCATGTCAGAATCCGTGAACCCATCAAGCATCGACTTACCATCTTCAAAACACAAACACACATTTGAAGTCCCTTGAAGATACCTTAGAATCCATTTCACTGCTACCCAATGTTCTTTACCCGGATTAGAGAGAAATCGACTCACCACACTAACAGCGTGAGCAATATCAGGCCTTATACAAACCATGGCGTACATCAAAGAACCAACCGCTGAAGCATAAGGAATTTTCAGCATCTTTTCCTTGTCTTTCTCACTTGTAGGACATTGATTCGAATTAAGCTTGAAGTGACCCTCAAATGGACAACCAACCGACTTTGCTTTATCCATGTTGAACCTCTCAAGAACTTTTTCAATATAGCTTTCTTGAGACAACCAAATCAATCCCCTTTTTGCGATCATGAACAATTTTCAAACTAAGTATTTGTTTTACCGGCCCCAAATCTTTCATAGCAAAAGACTTGCTCAACTCCAATTTTAACCTGTTAATTATAGTATAATCTTGACCCACAATTAACATGTCATTAACATAAAGTAAAAGAATAATAAATTTAGCATCAGGAAAATGTTTCACAAACACACAACAGTCCGAAGTGGTTTTAGAAAAACCATTATTCATCATGAAAGAGTCAAATTTTTTGTACCATTGCCTCAAGCTTGTTGGAGGCCATACAATCTTTTCTTCAATTTGCAAACAAATTTTTCTTTCCCTTTCTCTACAAAACCTTCCGGTTGCTCCATGTAAATTTCTTCTTCAAGGTCACCATAAAGAAATACGGTCTTCACATCAAGTTGCTCAACTTCAAGGTTCATACTTGCGACCATGCCAAGTACAACCAGAATAGAAGACATCTTCATATAACCGGCGATAAAATCTCATCAAAGTCAATACTTTTCGTTTGCCCAAAGCCTTTCACAACAAGACGTGCTTTATACCTCAGATTCTTGCCATCATTCTTCAATTTGAAAACCCACTTATTTTTTAGAATTTTCTTCCATTTAGGCAACTTCACTGAATCATAAGTGTGATTTTCAAGCAAGGAATTCATCTCCTCTTCTATGGTATTTTTCCAATTATCTTTCTTTACATGCTCAATTGCTTCTTGGTAGCTCTTGGGTTCCCCTTGATCGAAAATAAACACAAATTCATTGGGTGGATAATTCCTCAAAGGTTGTCGGTCCCTTGTGGATTTCCTCAACTCAAGTTATGGTGGTGGTTCTTAAGTTGGATGCTCTTTCTCAATTTTTGGCTCAACTTCTTTAGGATTAGCATCATTCTCTACATCTTCAATAGGTGGCTGTACATATTCCCCATTTTCATCATCAACTGAAGATGAAGGAGATAGATCCATGCCAATGAAATCACTAGTTTTTGGCTCCGGTTGATCACCTTTGCCAAAGTCTTCAATTGTTTGGTCTTCAAAAAACACAACATCACTGCTTCGAATGACTTTCTTGTCGATCGGATCCCACAATCTATAACCAAATTCATCATGTCCATAGCCAAGAAAAATACATTGTCTTGACTTACTATCAAGCTTGGACTTTTCATCCTTTGGAATGTGAACAAAGACTCGACAACCAAACACTCTCAAGTGCTCATAAGACACATCTTTGCCGGTCCAAACTCTTTCAGGAACATCACCATTCAAAGGATAGGAATGAGACAAATTGATTACATCAACTGCTGTCCTCATTGCCTCACCCCAAAAGGATCTTAGCAATTTAGCATGTGAAAGCAGACATCTTGTTCTTTCCACAATGGTGCATTTCATTCTCTCAACAACGCCATTTTGTTGAGGAGTCTTTTTAACTGTCTTCTGGTGCCGAATACCTTGGTAGCGACAATACTCATCAAATGGCCCAATGTATTCACCACCATTGTTTGTTTAGATGCACTTCAATTTATGCCCTATTTCTCTTTCAACTATGGCCTGAAAATGTTTAAATACATC
Organism: Camellia japonica; assembly: GCA_030407325.1. Classification (NCBI taxonomy): domain Eukaryota; kingdom Viridiplantae; phylum Streptophyta; class Magnoliopsida; order Ericales; family Theaceae; genus Camellia; species Camellia japonica. Next base: position 189,477,028 of record JAPPVO010000059.1, on the reverse strand, counting down.
TAAAACTTGATCTTTAGTTTTTAGTATAAAAGCCCAAACTTTCCTTGAATAATCATCAATGAAAGTAAAAAAATAAAGTGCACCACTATGAGTTCTAACTTTTAAAGGACCACAAACATCCGAATGAATCAACTCCAAAATATTTTCTTTTCTAGAAGCAACATTTTTATGAAAAGAAACTCTATGTTGTTTACCTGCCAAACAATGAACACAAGTTTTAAGGTGTGTACCTTTCAAACCGGGTAGAAGCTCTTTCTTAAACAAAACTTGTAGCCTTTTTTCACTTATGTGCCCAAGCCGCTTATGCCACAATTCGGTAGAAGTACCATCTTCAAGTGCATTGATGTAGACCGCCCGAACTCGCTCCGCGCGCGAGGGCGCAAATTGAGTTCTAGCTACTACAGTTCGGACTCCTGTCACGATTCTGAATCTAATCTCACAAAGTGCAATGTAAGACTGATAAAATCACCAAAGAGTCTAAATCCGACAATTGGTTTTGAAAAATCAATTTTGAATCAAAAGTGCCAAACATGGACTGCTTTGCCAGATTTCAGAGTCGCCACCTAAATATTTTATTTTGGAAAATTTAGGAAATCCTGACTCGTGTCTAAGGCCACGTGTCCATCATCACCAAAGTTGCCTCGGCTCAGGAACTTGGGTACGAGAGGGGAAAGTCCTGAAATGAGCACCTCCGCTCGCCCGATCAAAGGATCAGCCTCTACTAGCATGATATGTTGTTTTTGAAAACACATGTGTTCTTATTCCGATTATTTAGCTAACTTACTACGTGATGCGCACAACACACAAGTATAGACTAAATCGCTCGATTTGGAGCAAAACATCTCATGTTTGTTTTTCGAAAATGGTTTGAAGATGCTACTCGCAAGTAAGCTAAAACGTGGATTTGCCACCCTCAAGTGGGCTTAAAACATGATGATTTGCCACTTCAAGTGGGCTTAAAACTCACATTTTGATGAATTGTTCCAATTCAAGTAATGAAGCCTTCATCCACAGACATTCATGTAGTTAAATCATTTAAGCACATAGCCTTATGGCAAGCATGCTAGACATGGCAACATACATATCTCATGCAAGGATGCTAAAGCATAAACACTTACAGTGTACTCCAAGCCAAAATAAAAGCTAGTTAGTAATCAATGCATGATCCTAGCTATGTTGTCAATGCCTAATGCAACACATGCAAAAAATGCAACTAAATAGGCTCGGCTATTCTAAGATGGCATACGAATGCAACACTTGATAATCATGTATTCAAATAGGAATTGAAAGACAATGTAGTTTGTATGATGCGCCGAGCCCGGTGCATGCAATACGAATGAATGATGCACACGCATGCAAAACATAAGCATGCTAATTGAAACATGCCCTAAACTAACCATCAAAAGCGGGTAAATAAAAGGGAGAAAGACGTGGGGTTGGAAGACATTCACACACACACGCACACTTATTACAACATTTGCCCTCTCGACGGAGGGTCCGAATAAATAAGAGCTAAGCTAAGCTACTTATTACAAATCAACTAATCAACTATGCTAAGCTAATTAATTACAAATCGAATCGAAACTAGCTATACTAAGCTAATTAGAATATTACAAAGATGAAATAAAATTAGCTAAGCACATTAACTAATTAATTACAGAAACCAACAAATTAACTAACTAAACAAAGCAGTTAAAATGGCCTCGAGGGGAGGGAGATATGCATGCTTGGTTTGCTTCGCTCGGAAATGCATTGCCATGCCATAAGTTATCTCTGTTTGCACTCACGGTGACCTCAGAACATCGAATGCACTTTCAGGTTACATTTGCCCCAAAACAGGAGCATTCTGGACAAATTTGCTGCAAGTGGCCGCTCGGCCACTTTAACTGGTCGGTAGGCTACCTCAACTGCCGGCCGGCCACTTCAAGTGGTCGGCAGGCTAGTGCAAGTGGCCGGCCGACCACTTTCCTTTCCAGAACCTCAACCTTGCTGCAACAGAGATTAACAAAGGCACAACAATGCATTTACAAGGAAATGTGTGTACAACTACTCTTCTTATCATTTCTCAAGCTCAAAGGAGCGTAGTACTCGACTCCCAAACCACCAATCACGCATCTCAATGCATGATGGCCAAAGAGCCAAGCTCGCACAATATTAGTGAATGGACAAATAACACATAAGAGCCTCCGCCTTTATCATGCATGATCAAGAGGGTTGGCGACCAAGAAATGCAACACGTTTCATCACTTTGAGTATAAAACGTGCCACATTCCTTGTGTTTGGATTAACGTCCAATCCAAACACGATGCAATGCAAACAACATGCTTATCTTTCAATGCTAAAGTGACATGCGCAAGACTCTAACAGTTAAACAACGCATGCATGCTAAGGCATCAAAGCTAGTAAAGTGTATTACACATGAGGCATGCACTACAATGCTTAAATGGTCAAACCACATATGGACAGACCTAAGATGCTCCAAAACAGTGGCCAATACACACCAAAACCTAGGCACAAAAAGCAAGGAACGCATGCTTATCCGTTTGCTCGCAAGCAAGGCACAAAGCTTATTTTCAAACACATTGAAAGAACAACATATATGAGAGCATGACAGAGGTATAAGCACTAAAATCATATGCCAAATGATTACATATCATGCAAACAACACAAGTATGGCATGCTAGAGTTCTTAAGCATTAAAGCTAGCGAAGTACACAACACTAGGACTATGCAATACAATGCTCAATGGACTAAACCAGCTCTAAACAATCCTCATGCATGCCAAAACAGTAGCCAAAATGCTCTGAAATGATGGCATAAAAGGCAAGAAAATGATGTTCATGCATTGGCTCATCAATAAGGCATGAGGCACAACACTTAAACACAATTGAAGAGTGATATACATGAGAGTATGACAATGCTATATGCTCTAAAATTATGTGTTAAATGATGCCATATCACATAAACATCACAAATAAGGCATGCTAGAAGGCCTAAAGCATAAGGCTAGTAAAGAGCACTACCCAAGAAGCATGCAATACATAACACAAATGACCAAACCAATCCTGGACAGAGGTTAAACATGCCAAAACAGAGGCCTAAACATGCTGAAATGGTGGCTCAAAAGCTTAGACAAGCATGCATACGTATTGGCTCACAAGCAAGGCATAAGGCACAACTCACAAAAGTTATGAAGGAGTGGAACATATGAGAGTATAACTACACCATATACATGTAGATGTCCCCAAACGCCCCGGGAGGGTTAAGTCCCGTTCCGTTCATATTGGGGTCACTACAGTTCAAGGACTCAAATGTAACGGTTCTTAATCTTGAACCAAAGAGTCCAAATCCGGCAAATCGATTTTGAAAACAGATTTTTTTGAAAAGAAGTGCCAACATGGACTGCTTTGCCAGATACAGAGTCACCACCTAAATGTTTTTTAATGGGAAATTTAGGAAACCCTGACTCGGTGCCAAAGGCCACGTGTCCGTCATCACCAAAGTTGCCTCGGCTCGGGAACTTGGGTACGATTGGGGAAGGTCACTTTGTGAGCACCCCCGCTCGCCCGGTCAAAGACCGGCCTCTACTAACCATCATATCTATTTTTGAAAAAATTGTGTGTTCTTATTCCGGTTATTAGCCTAGATTTACTATGTATGCGCACAACATACAAGTATAGACTGGATCGCCTGAATTGAACAAAACATTTCATGCTTGTTTGTTTGAAAATGGTTTGATGGTGCTACTCGCAAGTAGGCTAAGACGTGGATTTGCCACCCTCGGTGGGCTTAAGAAAACATGATTTTGCCACTATCTAGTGGGCTTTAAAACAAACATTTGATGAATTGTTCCAATCCAAATAACCCAACCTCCACCCACAGGCATTCAAGCAGTTATATCACATAAGCAAATAGCCTCATGGTAAGCATGCTATCATGGCAGTCACTCACACGCATGCAAGGATGCTAAAGCATAAAACTCACCGAGTACTCCAAGCCAAAACAGAAACTCATTAGAAATCATGCATGATCCTAAATATACAGGATTGCCTAATGCAACACATGCAAAAATGCAACTATAGCAGGCTCGGCTATCCTAAACATGGCATATGGAATGCTACAGCTATCATGTATTCAACTTGGAATTGAAATACAAATGCAGTTAGTATGATGCGCCGAGCCCGGTGCATGTAAAACAGATGAATGAATGCAAACATGCTATCATACTGTATGCTAATTGAAATATGCCCTAATCTAACCATCATAAGCAGGTAAATAAAAGGGAAGAAAGACGTGGGATTGGAAGACATACATCACACTCAACCACACTTATTACAATTTTGCCCTCGCACAGAGGGTCCGAATAAATACACAGTCCCGAATAAAAGAATAGTACAGTCCAAATAATACAGTCCAAATAATTACAAATTCCTAATTAATTAACAAATTAACTAAGAAAGCTGTAAAACTGGCGTGCAAGCCAGGGACTGCCTTGATTCCGCTCCGGGTGATGAATGATGCATGTTCGGGTTGCCTTTGTGCGGAAATCCATGACGATGCCCCAATTAGCCTCTGTTTGCACCTGTTCTTGAAAGGCGTGCCAAGCTCTGAAAAGTTGCTGATTCTTCATTTTGCTGCAACAGAGAGCAGGAAAGGGGCATGGCAATGTATTTTCACAAATGTATGCATGTCTCGATCCTCGTGCCACCAATCACGCATATCGATGCATGATGGCCGAGGAGTCAAATTGCACAACTCAATATGAAATGAATGCATATGAAAATACAACAAAACCTAACTCCATCATGGATAATCCGGAGTGTCGGTGACTGGGGAATTGAGACACGTTCCGTCACTCGGAGTACGGAATGTACCTCGTTTCCCGTGCCCGAGCTAACTCCTATCCCGAACACGATGCAATATGCATGATATGCATGAAATGCAACTAAGATACAACCTAACATGCGAAAGGCTATGAAATGGCATACACGATGCACGAGGAACATGGCATACACAATGCGCTAATATACGGCCTAGCATACGCAATGCTATGGAATGAAATGGCATACACAATGCAATATGGGCATACACCAACACAAGTGGACCTCGGCCACACTCACATAGGAGGCCATAATGATGAAAATGAGACAACTCGGGATACATGCACACGTGCACGCAGACCAGAAGACCGACCCTAAGGCACGAAATGCCACTCTAATAAGACATGGCAAGACATGGGATATGATATGCAAACATGCAAATTTCAATAGCAAAATGAGATGCGAAACAGCCCCGAAGCATGGCAAAAATGCACCCGATGCACGAAATCAATCCCGAAATGCAAGATTAAGCACATGAAATGACTTGTAGCTATACAAAGCATGCATAATTTGAACATGAAGTGTAAATACAGAAGTAAGGAAGCCCAAAAACAAGCATGTTTACAGTTTAAAGCATGGCCAAACAGTGAGCACAAGTGGGACTAAATTAGCATGCAAAAATGGCTCCGCAAGGGAGGTAATGAAGTAAGTCACAAATTCTGGCCCCAAACAGAGAAGGGGCCTTCTACAATATTAAATAGGGGCCAAAAATATGATGTTTTACAGTTTATGACAGGTCCCAAAAACAGATACAAGTATGCCAAAGATCTCATGCAAGAAATGAGCCAACAAAGGGGCAAAGAAGCAAGTAGTGGCTGGAGGTCTCAAACAAGTGAGGGCCCTTAAACAATGTTGAATAGGGACTCAAAATATGGCTTTTTACAGTTTAGAACCAGCCCCAAAACAGTATACAAGTATGCTCAAAATATCATGCAAAATGAGGCCACCAAGAGGGCTATAACATGCAGTATACAAAGGGTGTCTCAAACAGCCATAGACCCTTAATGAAACATGAAGAGGGGGTCAAAATAGGGTCATTTTCAGTTCGGACCAAAGTCCAAAAACAGAGACACAATAGGCTAATAAATCATGCAAAAATGGGGACCAAAGAGGGGTTCAATGGCAAGTGACACATGGAGATCCCAAACAGTGATGAGCCCTTCTTCAATGTTGAAGAAGGGCTCAAAATAAGCTACTTCACAGTTTATGACAGAGCTCAAAACAGATTATATATAGGCCAAAAATATCATGCAAAAATATGGCATCCAAGAGGGGTAATGAAGAAAGTGGTGGCTGGAGGTCTCAAACAGGGTAAGACCCTTCAACAAACATGACAAATGGCTCAAAATAATCCTAGTTCCAGTTAGGGTCGGAGCCCAAAAAAGCAAGCAAGCAAGGCTTAGAAATGAACCAAGAAAAGGCTAGAAAAGAGAAGAAGTGTGCTTACCCTTGTAGACCAATCTTTCAGCTGCCTTTTGGACCAAATTCTGAGCCTTTAACCTCTTCAAAACAGTCCCAATGTGCTGGAATGGAGAATGGAAGGGTGGGGCTAGGTGGTGTAGTGTAAATGATGCAAAGGCCCTAAGGTTTGGAGGCTTAGAAGGGAGGGAAATGGAGATGTAGAATGCAGAGAGCTCTCTAGCAATTTTTGTAACCCTAAAAACCAGACCTGGGGTGTTGGTTATATAGGCAAAAAGAGGAGGAAAATGGGGGGAAAAAAGGGGGGGAAAGGAAACCAAGTTTTCCCCCAAAATGGCCAAACCCTCGGACATGGTGTAGTGGAAAACAAAATATATGGCTAGAACACACTTGGGAGGGGGATAATGGCCGGCTAGTTTAAAAAGCAAAAAAAAAATCATTTTTTTTAGATAAGTGGCCGGCCGGCTAGTTTTTCTGGGTTTTCTGGCCGGCCAGCTACTTTTCCTGGCTTTTCTGGCTGGCCAACTACTTTTAGGACAGAAAAAGTGGGCTTCCGGAAAGAAAAGTGTCCGGTGGGTGATTGGGAAGTCCAAATGTGGCCGTTAAAGTGTCCAAATTGAATCCCCGGAAGTTAGATTTCCAATGGCGCAAACCTTGCATCAAAATTCCTCTTGTGGAAAAAGTTATGCCTGTTTTCGTGAAGCCGCGCAGATTCGGTCCCAACCGGAGTGATACCCTACTTCAATCAACGATATCTCCCCTATCCGGAATTGGATTTAGGAGATTCTTGAGTGCAAAATGAAGCCCTAGGAGTAAGCTTTCCAACGGTGGTGGCCTCATAGCTTGATTCCAAGTATCCAAATGAATAGGCCCGATTCGGCGAGGGCTGCTCGACTCTCTCTTAACGGTTCATGCCCATTTTCTCCCCCGACTGGATTTCTTCCCTCTTCTCTTCTTTTCTTCAACTTCAAACCCCTAAGTAAGGTGTTTTGAAAGATTTTTCAAAGATTTCATCTCTCTTTCGTTCATTTCCACTTTGTCCTTGCTCGGTTTACCGAAAAACGCAACGTTTGACAAAAGGCGAGCCTCGGAACATCGCAGAAACTTTATTTCAAAAATATTTTGAAAGAGAGGGTTTTAAGGTCTAAAAACCATTCAAAATAGCTTTGGTCCAAAATGGGGCGTGAAGTTGGGATTTGTTCCTCTCTCTTTGCCGAAGAAATTGCACCTTTCCCCTGCACAACTTTCTCCACCATGTAAACCATCAGTCGCGTCGAAGTCTTATGGACGGTCAAAAATGGGGTGTCTACAGTTGCCCCTCTTTGATAGAACTCGGAAGTCAAGAAGTGACGGGAGTGAATGTCAAAGCCCAGAGACGACCCATTTTTGACAAGGCCGAAGACTTGGACAAACAAACAAAATATAGATAAATAAATGGTTGTGCCCGCAGGCTGCCTACGTATCCCTTTGCAAGGAATCAAACCAGCGTAGTTCAGGGGCAGGATGCAAAATGATATGCAGGAAGATTTTGATAATTGGACTTATACGCTACGCGAAGCCGGTTTGAAAATTGGACTTATACGCTACGCGAAGCCGGTTTGAAGATTGGACTTATACGCTACGCGAAGCCGGTTTGAAAATTGGACTTACACGCTACGCGAAGCCGGTTTGAAGATTGGACTTACACGCTACGCGAAGCCGGTTTGATAATTGGACTTATACGCTACGCGAAGCCGGTTTGAAGATTGGACTTACACGCTACGCGAAGCCGGTTTGATAATTGGACTTATACGCTACGCGAAGCCGGTTTGAAGATTGGACTTACACGCTACGCGAAGCCGATTTGATAATTGGACTTATACGCTACGCGAAGCCGGTTTGAAGATTGGACTTATACGCTACGCGAAGCCGGTTTGATAATTGGACTTATACGCTACGCGAAGCCGGTTTGAAGATTGGACTTACACGCTACGCGAAGCCGGTTTGAAAATTGAGGATTCATGCAATGCACTGTAATGTAGTGGCTAAAATGCAATGTGATAGCTAGGAAAAGGGAGGTACCTTACAGGGGCAATTGGCAATGACTTACCTCGGCAATGTCCTACCTTATGCTGATGTGAGAATCTTCCGCTTCTTCTTGGTTGAACCACAGGTACTACTTTTCTCCCTGACTATGGTCGCAGCTTTCCCTATTCTCCAACAGGGTGACAGACTAGGTTGATTCAGTATCCAGAATTGAGGCGCATACACATGCTATCTCAATCTATGGGGCTGCCATACAGATTTCAAGCCGAGGATATACCCCTGGGTATTTAAACCAGACTTTAGTCTCGGAAATCCCGAACCTTTGCGCTCTAGGCATAAGCCATTCGAACTCTAGTTTCCACCGTCTCAGTTGGTCTCCTAGGAACTCACCGCTAACACAGGCAAGTGGCTATACCAGACCACTGGAAGTCGTTCGGGCACGACAAACACCAAAGGAATTGCACCTTTAGAGGATTTAAGGTCTCCTAGACCAGGCAATAAAATAGATATGATGCAATGGATGTGATAGATGTGATGCAATAGATAATAGATGCGATGCAACAGAGAGTATAATAGATGCAAAATGGTGACATACTCCAACCGCGCTGGACTCGTGAGAGGAGAGAGAACAAAGAAAACCAATCAGGCGCGTTCCACGCAACCTAAGATAAATTCCAGACACGCTGAAATCGTGTGAGGAAGGGGACACTCAAAACACGCTGATAATCGTGAGAGGAGGTCCAAAAACAGCCCGCCCAGCGCGTCTACAATGCAACCTGGGATAAATTCCAAACACGCTGAAATCGTGTGAGGAAAAGAACACTCTAACCACGCTGAAATCGTGAGAAGAGGTCCAAAAACAACCGCCCAGCACGTCTACAACGCAACCTGGGATAAAATCCAAACACGTTGAAAATCGTGTGAGGAAAAGAACACTCTAACCACGCTGAAATCGTGAGAAGAGGTCTGAAGACAACCGCCCAGGTGCATACACAACACAACCTGAGAGAGATTCCAAACACACTGAAATCGCGTAAGGAACGGGACACTCAAACCACGCTGAAATCGTGAGAGGAGGTCCAAAAACAACCGCCCAGGTGCATACACAACACAACCTGAGATAGATCCAAACACGCTGAAATCGCGTAAGGAAAGGGACACTCAAACCACGCTGAAATCGTGAGAGGAGGTCCAAAAACAACCGCCCAGGTGCATACACAACACAACCTGAGATAAATTCCAAACATGCTGAAATCGTGTGAGGAAAAGAACACTCTAACCACGCTGAAATCGTGAGAAGAGGTCCAAAAACAACCGCCCAGGTGCATACACAACACACCTGAGATAGATTCCAAACACGCTGAAATCGTGTGAGGAAGAACCAAACTCTAACCACGCTGAAATCGTGAAAAGAGGTCAAAACAACCGCCCAGGTGCGTACACAACGCAACCTGAGATAGATTTCAAACACGCTGAAATCGCGTAAGGAAAGAACCAAACTCTAACCACGCTGAAATCGTGAAAAGAGGTCAAAACAACCGCCCAGGTGCGTACACAACGCAACCTGAGATAGATTCCAAACACGCTGAAATCGCGTAAGGAACAGGACACTCAAACCACGCTGAAATCGTGAGAAGAGGTCCAAAAACAACTGCCCAGGTGCGCGCACAACGCAACTGAGATAGATTCCAAACACGCTGAAATCGTGTGAGGAAGAACCAAACTCTAACCACGCTGAAATCGTGAAGAGGTCAAAACAACTGCCCAGGTGCGTACACAACGCAACCTGAGATAGATTCCAAACACGCTGAAATCGCGTAAGGAAAGAACCAAACTCTAACCACGCTGAAATCGTGAAAAGAGGTCAAAACAACCGCCCAGGTGCATACACAACGCAACCTGAGATAGATTCCAAACACGCTGAAATCGCGTAAGGAAAGAACCAAACTCTAACCACGCTGAAATCGTGAAAAGAGGTCAAAACAACCGCCCAGGTGCGTACACAACGCAACCTGAGATAGATTCCAAACACGCTGAAATCGCGTAAGGAACAGGACACTCAAACCACGCTGAAATCGTGAGAGGAGGTCCAAAAACAACCGCCCAGGTGCATACACAACACAACCTGAGATAAAATCCAAACACGCTGAAATCGCGTAAGAACGGGACACTCAAACCACGCTGAAATCGTGAGAGGAGATCCAAAAACAACCGCCCAGGTGCATACACAACACAACCTGAGATAGATTCCAAACACGATGAAATCGCGTAAGGAACGGGACACTCAAACCACGCTGAAATCGTGAGAAGAGGTCCAAAAACAGCCCGCCCAACGCGTCTACAACGCAACCTGGGATAAATTCCAAACACGCTGAAATCGTGTGAGGAAAAGAACACTCTAACCACGCTGAAATCGTGAGAAGAGGTCAAACAACTCGGGAGCGTGTTCCACACAACCTAAGTTAAATCCCGGGGGACAACGATCCTAAACGCTGCTCAGCGTAAAAGGATAAACAATAAGAGATAACACAAGATGCAAATAAATGCAATAAGTGCGATGAAACGCGTGTACAATGCAAGACTTGGCACACAGCTTACGACATAGCATTCCATTCATTTGGCACACAGCTCACAACACGACACTCTGTTCGTTAGGCGCGCAACTCGCAACACAAAATTCTGTTCAATCTGGGCACACAACTCTTTTGGGGCACACAGCGCATTTCGGGCACGCAGCTCATCTTGGGCACACAGCGCATCTTGCGCACACAGCAGATCTCGGGCAGACAGCGCATTCTTCAGGCACACAGCTTATTTGGGCACATAGTATATTTTCGGGCACACAGCTCGTTTTTCGGGCGCACAGCTTATTTTGAACATACAGGATGCAATGACGGAACTTGCAGAAGTTGAAACAATCTCAGATGCCCAACATTTTCCCTCTTTTCTTTTGCTTTGCAGCCTGAAACTTTCACAGCTTCAGATAGGTCCTGGTTTTACTGTTCTCACATGACCTGGGTTGAACCCTGCGGTTTTATGAAAGAACAAATTCTGTTTTGCACAAATGTGGAGAACGGCACGGCACGGCACTCGGAGCACAAAACAATTTTATTTTTGAAATTGAGAGATGAGTTTTCGATCAGGTATTGAGCCTACGACTGGACACAGCAAAACGACTCAACACGGAAATAAAAGGCACACAACCTAGACACATCGAGTAACACTTGAAACGACTCAAAACAAGAATCGAGATAAAAAAGACACGACACTCAGACGTGCACAGGGAGCCTGTTTCACCGGGTAGTGTTCCTTTCTCATTTGTGGTTCTCACATCACTCGGCCCTCAAGCTCTGTTTTTCTGAAAAAGCCCGTTTCTCATTTTTTCTCTCATCGCACATCTCTCTATTCTTCAATCTCTCATTTTTCAATCCCTCCCCTGGGTGGTTGAATGATAAACAGCAAGTTGAAGGCTCTCGCCCCTACCTCAGCTAGATTCTTCTTTCTTCCGCTCACAGCTAGTGAATTCCTTCCATAGAGGGGTTGCGCTACAACTGGGTGTGTAGCAAATCTGAAGCTAGCATCGGTTGATGATGCTTTGCTGGGGAGTTTGGACGTGATAAGATCTGTCCAGATGATGGAGTGGAATATCTTGCCTCATTCCAGTTCGTGCTTCGCACTTGGCTTGACACCTCGTTGCTTGGAGGATACGAGAGCTTTCAGTCCTTTGTCGTTAACTTCAATTGCGCCCTTCTTGGCAGGTAGAGTGCCCTTCTTGGCGAGTAGGGTGCCCTTTCTGGCGAGTATGTTGACAATGGGGAAAAGACAGAACACCTGACTCAACTGTGCCCCTAGTTCATTATTTCGACCATTTTTTGTTTTTGCTTTCCACTAAAACAGTTTTGACCAAAATGAGAGTTAGATCAACATGCTTGTTCGATTTTGATTTAAAATCATGCAAGTTAGGTATGAGCACTGAAAATTTTCCTTTTTTGGGTCCATGAAAAGGGTCCAGTTTTGGAAAAGATAGAATGATTTTCGAGAAAATAGTCAACCTCAGTAAAAATTCTCAAAAGCTGTTTTTGCAATCGGCCACTGCTCAATGAGCATAGAACCCACTCTCGAGATGCACAACCTCAGATCCGAAGGAAAATTGCCCCTTGCTTGAAAAGAGTTGCATGGCAACGGAAAGTTGCCCCTTGTTTGAACGGCACCGCGGCGCATTGAATGGCAACGGAAAGTTGCCCCTTGTTTGACTGGCACTGCAGCACACTGAATGGCAACGGAAAGTTGCCCCTTGTTTGGATAGCACCGCGGCGCATTGTAGTCAGTCCTCAGAGTGACGAACACAACCAAATCCTCAGATACAGAGAAGACAAAGATGACCAGAACCATCGCATGGACACAATCAAATTGAAGTGTTTTACGGCTGGACTTCAGAATGAAGTTGCCTACGTATCCCAAACATGGGAATCAAGCCTTACGTAGTTCGGGGTTAAGGTACACTTGTGTATTAACCTCTCCTTTTTAGGCTCTAACTTTTGCCAAGGCGCCCATTGCAGGTTTTCGACCTGCGAGCTTTGTTCTTCTTTCTTTTCTTTTTTTTTCTATTCTTTTCATTCCTTTTCTTCTTCTTCTTTTTTTGCATTTTTTCATTTTCTTTTCATCACATTTCTTT
>JAPPVO010000059.1:189254829-189463929 GCA_030407325.1 Camellia japonica | reverse complement strand
ATGCACTAGGTCGAATGGTCAAAAAGGGTGCCCCGGTAAAACCGGGGTTTGTGTTCCCATACTGGCAGAGCCCGCAACCGGTCAGCCTTATGGTCATGCCTTGACAAGACAAGCCTCCGGCAAACCGCTCAGGAATAGCAGATGGCCAACACGGTGTCCTAGGCGCACCAATGCAATGCAATGCAAAGAGACACATAACGTAGTCAAAACAGGATATCACGAGTTCGAGTCAAGCTCTCTAAAATCCCCAGCAGAGTCGCCAGAAACTGTAACACGCCCGCGGGGGACCTCGCTACAGTTCGGACTCCCTTTTGTGTTGCGGTTCTAAATCTGAACCAAAGAGTCCAACTCTGGCAAATCGTTTTGAAGAAAACAGATTTTTGAAAAGTAGTGCCAAACATGGACTGCTTTGCCAGATTACAGAGTCGCCACCTAAATATTTTTAAAATGGGAAATTTAGGAAACCCTGACTCGGTGCCGAAGGCCACGTGTCCGTCATCACCAAATGTCTTGGCTCGGGAGCTTGGGTACGATCGGGGAAGGTCAGCTATGAGCACCCCCTTTCGCCCGGTCCGAAGACCGGCCTCTACTAACCGTGATATCCGATTTTGAAAACGTTCATGCGTTCTTATTCCAATTATTAGCCTAGATTACTACGTTATGCGCACAGCAAACAAGTATAGACCAAATCGCCTAATTGGAACAAAACATTTATGTTTTTTTAAAAATGGTTTGCTACTCGCAAGTAGGCTAAAATGCAGGTTTTGCCACCCTTAGGTGGTCTTTTAAAAAGATGGTTTTGCCACTATCTAGTGGGCTTAAACTCACAGTTTTAATGCATTGTCCCAATTTAGGTAATTCAACCTCCATCCACAGGCATTCAAGCAGTTATATCACATAAGCAGCTAGCCTCATGGTAATCATGCTGTTATGGCAACACTCACACGCATGCGAGGATGCTAAAGCATAAAAACTCACCTAGTACTCCAAGCCAAAACAGAAGCTTATTAGAAATCCATGCATGGACCTAAGCATACTGAAATGTCTAATGCAACACATGCAAAGATGTAATCTAGGCAGGCTCGGCTATCCTAGACATGGCATGTGAAATGCTACAACTATCACGTATTCAATTTGGAATTGAAAGTACGATGCAGTTTGTATGATGTGCCAAGCCTGATGTATGTCAACAAATGCATGGATGCACGCATGCATTGCATAAGGTATGCTAATTTTAAATATGCCCTAATCTACCATCATAAGCAGGTAAATAAAAGGGAAGAAAGAAATGGGGGTTGGAAGACATACACACACTCACCCACACTTATTACAATTATGCCCTCACACGGAGGGACCAAAAGAATATACAGTCCCAAATAGTACAGTCCAAATACAGAATAAATTAATTATTACAGAAATTTCTAATTATCAAATTAAATTCAGTATAAACAAAAAAAGAGAGGGGCCTCAGCCCTGCCTCGGGATGCGCGAATGATGCATGCTCGAATCCGACTCGCCCGGAAACCCGCATCATGACACTGCTGCCTCTGTTCTTACTGCCCTGTCTCTCCAAAAATTGCCAAAGTCCCAGAACACCTTCCTTGCATGCTGCTGTACACCACCGGCTGGATGGAATGGCCACCGGCCATGTAAAATGACCACCGGCTGCTTGAGAGGTTATCGGCTACCCAAAGTGCCGGTCACTGCCGGTCGGCACAAAATTCCTGCAGAGGACGGTTTGACAGCAACAGCAGGCAGACAGTGCATGATATGGATTTTAGAGCAAATGTAAGCATGGTCAATGCTCCCTATCATGTATGGGACTCAAGGAAGCATGACCCTTGGTTCTTGGGCCATCAATTATGCATCTTGGTGCATGATAGCCTAAGGAACCAAGATTGCATTTTAATGTAAAAATGCATGCAAACACACAAATGAAACCAAGACCTTATCATGTTTTGGTCAAGGGCCTTGGGGACCAAGAGTTGAAACAAGTTGCACCACTTGTAGTGTGAACTTCCCTCAACCCTTATGCTTGGTTTGACAACCCCAAACCAAGCCATGAAATGCATGTATGCAACATAGCTCAAATGATGCAACATGGGAATTAGGATGCAAGCACACCAAATGTCATGCAACTACCATGTTAAGCATGCAAAATGCTAGAGTATACAAGATGCAAATGTCATGCAAACATGGACCAATCAAGCAATAAGACCAACATACTACAACACTTAATGAATCAATTAAGCAATAGACATGAGGCAAGCATGTGATGGTGGACTAGACCACAATGGGGCAGCCCTCAAACCAACCCAAAACAGTGGCAAAACATGCCCAAAATGGTGACCAATTACCTATGCAAACATGCAAGTCAAAGGGCCTAAGGTTAAGGCACAAAGGAGCACTCCTTGCTACCATTAACATGGCCACTCATGGGATATATTAGACCACCAAAAACAGATTTTAACAAATGAAATGAGCCCCAAAACCCAACAACAAGGCAGCCCAAATGCTCTAAACATACAAGCATGCACAATGCTCACTTTAAAGCATAAGAGACCAACATTTCAAAAGATGGGAGAGATGATACATGGAGGCATATAAGCATGGCATAAGGACTGAGATAGCATATTAGATGATTCCAAATCACTAAAATAGCCTAACCAAATGCATGCTAAGAACTCACATCTTAAGACTAACAAGCCTTAATGCAAAACAACTTTGTCAAACATACCAAACGTGGCAAAATCAGTGGCCTTCAGCCTCTAGACATGGCAAAATGATGCTAAATCTTCATGAAGTGAGGCTCATACATGCAAGAAACATGGCCTAAACTCATGGCTCATTTCTAGGCAAACTAGAGCATTACAAAGCAAGTATAAGAAGCATGCTAAGGACCACAAAACCAACCAAAAACAGTGATGATATATGTTCCAAAACACCCAAATAAGCTCTGAAATAAAGGCATATGGCTAAAAATGCATGCTACTATGTGAGCCAAAGTAAAGACCAAAGAGGGACAAAGAGGAGGGGGGTGTCCCTCCCCTATAGACGACTCCAAAATACCTCCCTCACCACTGAAAACCAGTGGATGAGGGAAGGGAAGGGAAGATATAGATATAGATAGATATATATCAGAGATATATAGATATAAGCTCTGGTTTTGTGTTGGAAATGGCTCACCTCCAACAAATGGAGAGAAGAGTTGCTTATATAGGCCAAGGTAAGCCTAAGACTTAGTGGCTAAGCAAAAGAAAAAGGGTTCAAGGGGTGCAAAGGGCCTTGGCTTCTTGGAGAAGCCAAGATAGCTGGCCAAGCTTCTCCAAGAAGCTTTGGCCAAAGGGTCAAGCTTCTAGAAGCTTAGGGGTTCAAGGGTGCAAAGGGTGCAAAATGGTCACACCTGTGCACGGGGGAGTGTGATGGTGCATTCCAGCTGGCACAGCTGGCATGCACCATGTCCCAGGGGTTCAAAGGGTGCATGCCGGCCGGCCAAAACAGTCACCGGCACAAAATGCCGGTCGGCAACTTACAGTGCCGACCGGTCAAAGTGTTTGAGAAAACAGTGCCGATGGCTAAAAGGGAGTGCCGGTGTGGTGTGGGGGCAGCCGGTGGCTTCAGGGATGGCTAACAAGCCTCCCCCTACCCTCAAATGCAAAAACACACAAGTCTTGGTGTAAAACCAAGCACAGAACAAGCCGGTTGAGAGGTCCTGAGGCACGATGCGCAGCCGGGACCTCCGGGAACTCAAAACGAACAAAACATGGATAATCACGAGCATTCCAACAGTGACGTCCAAGTCTTGAGGACGGTCAAAAATGGGGTGTCTACATAAGTGTAATGGCTGAAGAGTGGTTGGCTGGATTAAACCAACTCTTGTTACTCTTCAGGCAAAGTAAGTGTATGGCTGAAAAGTGGTTTGGCTGATTAACCAACTCTTGTTACTCTTCAGCCAAAGTAGTGTATGGCTGAAGAGTGGTTGGCTGGATTAAACCAACTCTTGTTACTCTTCAGCCCGAAGTAAGTGAGGGCTGAAGAGTGGTTGGCTGGATTACCAACTCTTGTTACTCTTCAGCCCAAAGTAAGTGTATGGCTGAAGAGTGGTTAGCTGGATTAAACCAAACTCTTGTTACTCTTCAGCCAAAGTAAGTGTATGGCTGAAGAGTGGTTGGCTGGATTAAACCAACTCTTGTACTCTTCAGCCGAAGTAAGTGTATGGCTGAAGAGTGGTTGGCTGGATTAAACCAACTCTTGTACTCTTCAGCCAAAGTAAGTATATGACTGAAGAGTGGTTGGCTGGATTAAACCAGCTCTTGTACTCTTCAGCCGAAGTAATTATATTGGCTAAAGAGTGGTTGGCTGGATTAAACCAACTCTTTGTACTCTTCAACTGAAGTAAGTATATCGGCTGAAGAGTGGTTGGCTAGTAAGTCAGATAGCTTAAACCGGAGTACGGTATATCGGCCAAGAAATATTTTGAATAGCAGTTAGAAAGCAGGCATCCAAACCGAGATCACAGTTGACCAAACGAATTCATTGAAACATTCATTGAAGTGCAAAAGAAAATACAACGGGGGGCCGCAGCCCGGTTACAAGTTCCAAAGAAAAGAAAAAGAAGAAAATCATCTGAAAAGTTCATCAATTTCAGCATCAAAGTCAACATCAGCATTTGCTCGAAGTCTGGCTTGAGGTGGTAGCTCGGTCTCAACTTGGACCTCGGTATCAACTGGCAGGACGGTGTCAGTCGGTAGCCCATCAGTTAGGTCTTCAACAACCGGCTCCAACCGAAGTGATTGATTGTTGGCCTGCTCATTGACAACCGAAGTGTCAGTTGGCTCATCTTCATCCTCGTCATCATCATCGTCATCAGACCCTTCAAGAAATTGCTTCTGTAGATCGGCAGCATACTGCGACAGTGAAGCCGGAATGGAATACTGAGGAGCACTGTAGACCTCGGTGTCGGGCGCACAACCGAGCCGTTCCACGACACTCCTCCAGCCACACTTGAAGAAGAGATCTTTTGCAGCTTCGTACTGTTGAATGTAGCCGTCTTCTGCCTTCTTAAAGCCTTGCTTTTTGGCTTTTTTCATGCCCTCCTTCAGTTGGGCTATCTCGGCATCCTTCTTCTTTTCAATCTTTGCCAGCAGGCGTAGGTACTTGTCCTTTGCCTCAACGGCAACCTTTTGCTTTTCGGCTTCGGCCGAACTAACCAGTC
This sequence comes from Camellia japonica, assembly GCA_030407325.1. Taxonomy (NCBI): domain Eukaryota; kingdom Viridiplantae; phylum Streptophyta; class Magnoliopsida; order Ericales; family Theaceae; genus Camellia; species Camellia japonica. The sequence goes on along the minus strand of JAPPVO010000059.1, from coordinate 189,458,714 downwards.
CGGTTAGTCGGTCGTTCTCAAACTGTAGCTCGGCCAATTACTTTTTGACCTCTTCTAGCTCGGCCGATTTTGCTTCGGCTTCTACCATGGCCTGCCTTGTATTTCTTCTATGCTCCAGCACTTTCCTGTGTGTGATATGGTTTTTCTGAATGGCCTGCAAGAGAATAGTAATTTTCTTCTTAGCCGAAGTAAGAGTTGGGAAAAAATAGATAGAAAGAAGGATAGTGCTACTTACCAGGATCATTGATTTTTGTTGAAGACCGGATGGCCTTCAGTTCGGTGTTGAGTTGCCTTTGGTGGTGCTCCATGTCTTTTGGAAGGCACACACTCCTGGCTAGATTGAAAGCCATCGAGTGGTCCTTCTCAGCGACAACCGAATCCGAAGCCGTTATATCTCGGTCGTTGAAGGTGAGACTGGGAACCCATTTTGAGGAGCCAGCTCGGTCGGAGTTCTCTGGTTGAGGGCTTTGTTGGGGGCTTGGGGGAGGGCTTGGTGGCAGAACGGTCTCATCCACAAGTCGTTGCTCGGATTGGCTAGTCCGGGCACGTTTGCTTGGGCGAGATGACGACGGCCGTTGGGATGGAAGGCCCACCACGGTCTCAGTGGTCTGGCCGGTTTGTGGTACATCGGTTGGGTTTGTTGCGGTCAGTAAGGCCTTCAGTCTGCTCCTTTTAGCCATTTCTTGTTCGGCTGTGAGAGGCACTAGGTTGATTTGGGGCAAGGCTGGGTCCGGTTCTGGGGCGTCTTCAAGGAGGAAGTCGGTCACTCTCGCTTTTCGGCGACCGGTGTATCGGTAGGTCGGCTCAAAACTTAATAGCTTAGCCCAACTCCTTTCTTGAACATGTAGTGCGGCACGAAGCACGCCTAAGTTGGGGTGGCTATACAATGAATGAATGTGGGATGGATCTGTGTAAAAAAAAAAAAAAGACAGCTGTTAGTTCGGCTTAAAATTAGCAACCGGAGAAAAAAAGATGAATGCATGGAATACCGAAGCAATTATACCGGGTCTCCCTTTGTTCCAGTTTATACATCGGCCAGGAATCTAGGCTTGATGATCTTCGAAGTTCCCAGACACCTAGAAAAAGTCATCATCATTTAAGTCCTTATCCGGCGTGTCTTTTATTATTTTTTCACGTCGGCGATGTATTCTTAAATAATATACCCATCCATCCTCTTTGGATCCTAAGGAATATTGGTGGAATATTTCGGCTAGACCGAGGTTCAGACCGGTTTGACGGTTTAGTTCGGCGATGCCCATTATTATACGGTAAGAGTTGGTTGATAGTTGGGTTGGGCAAATTCAGGTTTGCCTAAGGAATTCGCAAATCAAAGGCTGGACTGGGAATCTTAGTCTGGTTTCTATTATTGATAAAAGGGTAAAAGGTACAAAACCCTCATTTCCCTAAGGTATGGTGTCTTTTTTGGCTAGGGTAAGGTGCACATCGGCTGGAATGTTGTAATCCTTACGGAATTCGGCTAGATCTCCAAGGGTTTCTACCAAAAACCTATACTTCCCCATTTATTTTATAAATTATGAATAAATTACTTTGGTTGAAAAACTGTGCTCAGTAGCTCGGTTGAGCGCGCAGTGCCTGGGCAACCTAAGTCTGCAAAGTGGAAAACAAAGGGGTTAAGCACAGATCGTGGGCCGTGCTACAAAGTGAAAGCAAAAATGGAATTCCTACTTCGGCTGCGTGGGACGGTACATGTTCTATATTGATTCTAGAAGGGTGCTGGTAGCTCGGTTTGAGTAAGAGGATGTTTATCTCGGTCTGGACTACGGGTTTTGTTACTCCGGTTAAGCCTATAGGGGCAGCTTTCTGAGTTCGGTTTAGGAACTGAGAAAGCTGGCTTAGCCCCAAAACTTAGCTCGGTTGAATGCCAAGGTTTCCAGTTTCTAAAAGTTGAAGACTTAGTTCGGTTCGTTTGTATCGGCTAAAGTGAATCAGAAGTTGTCCTATTGGGACTTATGTTCACGCAAGTTTTAGTTCGGTTACGGTTTGGATTGATATACATATCACACAAACAGTGTCCTAGTTCGGTTAGGGCGTGATTGTGGATCAAAATAGTGTTCTACAGATTATCTCATGAGGTTCAAGTGGTTCTTAAAGGTTTTTCAGAAAGTGCAAGAACAGTGGAGAAAAGGGGCAAAAATGTGTTTTGCAAAAACACACGAAACAGACTGCTATGGATCAAAACAAAAAGCAAAACCAAAGAAAGATAGGTGGATTGAACAGCATACCTGATCAAAGAAGCACGAGAGATGGAAATGGAAGAGGAACGTAGCACGAGCTTCACAGTTGTACAAATTGAAGAACAATGGAAGCTAGCAAAGAGGGAAAAGGAATAATGTTGGTAAGTGATTCAGAAGACTGAGGATTTGTTGGGAAGGGCTCAAGGCGGGAATGTTCAAATATTTTCGGAGTACGAGGGCGGCGTGACAGCTGTGAAAGACCAATCAGAACCTGTCACGTGTCACTGGAAAGGAAGCGTTTTTTAGTTTCTGTGATTGAAGCGACACTTCGACCGATAAAATAGTTTGGCTTAAGTGTGGCGCTCGGCAAGGCTTCAGTGTTAAGCACTGCTGGATAGGCTAAACTTTAGCTCGGTTTATAGACAGGAAATCCCTATCATACTGCACAGATAGAATTAAGGGGCAATTGAGAGGGTAATTAATATGAAATTGGCCGAGCTGGATAAAGGGCCATTTGGGCGCAATACGAAGGGCCAAGCAAAAGCCGCCATGAAGTTACTTCGGCCCGAAGAAAGGCCTTAAAGTTAGATCGGTCACAAGCCCGAGGAGGATTAGTCCGGTCGACATAAGTTTATTTCTACTTCGGTTGAGAAATGTGTTGTGGATGATTCGATCTTCTGTAATTAGTTCGGTCGTAGCATATTCAAACCGATGTGTGCTAAGTCCTCTTAGGGACTTGGTGCTGAAGATAGTTCGACTCATCTGTCTTATGGATAGCTCGGTCTTAGCATGAGAAAACCAAGGTAAGGGAAAAGAAGGTAAGGGCCGAACTAACAGTTACTTCGGTCAATTGGAGTTCGGCCAGGGGTAAAACCATCTCACTTGGTTAAAGCCAGTGAGGGGGGTGTTGGAGGATAAGCATTATTCCTTCAGGAGTATGAATCCTAGGAGGACTCTACATGGAAGAGTAAGAGTCCTACTAGGATTGTGCCACGCGAAACCTATAAAAGCTCAAGATATCACATATGGAGAGGTAATGCAACTTTGCTCCCTAATACATAGAGTTTTTGCCTATTTGTCTTGTTGGCTGACTTAGTCATCGGAGGAGGTTTCCGGCACACACCTTGCCGGCTAGCTCACGTTTGTGTTTTCAGGTAGTAGAGCCGACGTGCGTACGGAGGAGCGCAGACTTGATCAACAGGATTATACGAGAAGGTGTATTTCTTTCCCGTACAATCATCATGGAAAAATTGATATTGTATTTGCCGATTTTAAAACTACTTAATATAAAGTATGGCATGTGAACAAATATAGATATTTCACTTAGAAATAACTTCATAATTTTAAACAAATATGATCTGAATTCTTGGAGAAATTGGGACTGGGCGAGTTACAGAAAGGGAAGATGGTTAAAATAAACATTTTAATCAACAAAGATGGCTAGAAAATGCATTTTTTATTTGTTTGAAGTAGATTAAAAAAAGGGTTTGGCTTGCCTCCATTGGACTGGAAGGTACTAGCCATGAACCGTTTTAATAATTCGAACTGTTAATTTTATAAGACTTTTTATGTATATCATCAGATTTAAAAAATTAAATTAATTTGATAATTGTAACCTACTCAATTAATCATGTTTGTCACAAAAAATAAAAATAAAAATGGACGGTCTATTTTCAAAAATACGCTTGCTGTCTATTTTTTTAGACAAATGTAATAAATTAAAAAGGTTGCAATTATCTGATTATCCTAATTTTTTGTGTGAATAAATAAAATAAAGGTTATACAAAATGAACCGATTTGATCATTAACTCGTCAAATTAAAAAAATCACAATTAAAAAGCCACATTTCATTTTTTAGAAACTCACAAGGCTTGCCCTAATATTTTTTTTTTAACTATCAAAATCACAATCTGCCATAAGATTTCAAATCAAAATCACAATCGCCATTTAAAATAACTCATGGAATTCTATTTCAAATGCAATATAAATTATTTCATTTCTTTGGAAGGCCAGAAGCTGCTCTAATATTTTCACTTTTGCAAGTCAAAATCACATACTAAAAAATAAAAATGAACAAAGAATTATGAATAATCGCCAAAATATAAGCTGTATGATTTGAATACTCCATTGAGGGGAAAAAAAAAAGAAAAAAAAGAAAAGAATGAACAACATGTTAATGTGGTAGCACCTAATTAAGGTATATGATACAGCTTAGATGGTTTCAAATTCTGAGTGACATTAAAAATACTGCAGTGTATGAATCCACTTTACTTGATTCTTCAAAAGGTGTACTGCAATTGTCTCCGGCCAAAGTGCGTGTGTACACCTCGTCGGCGGCTCTGGATAGTTGTACATCGACCACTTAGCATTAAACCGGTTCTTGGCTCGATGACCATCACGAAGCCACTGGCCCAAAACCTGGTCTTCAGGCCCTTCCAAATGCTTTTTTAGGAATATCTGAAACCCTAATCCACTCAACTATATCCCAAGAAATCAAAAAACCCATTCCAGACATGTAATGAACAAAAGGTCCATGCTAGGGCATGGAATAACATAACCATAGTACAAGTCTTCTCTAGGCAATGGCCTCAATGACTCCACTAGGTTTTTCTAACCTGAAATATGTGTCATCGTCTGCTTTCAAACACATAATGGTAAGGTGGGTAGGCGTGGTTCATTTTCCGTGCCATTAAACATCTCCGGCAAGCTTGAAAGTAAGTATAAGTCTTACCTTTGTTCATGTTCTCTTGCAATCGAGTATGATAATATCATCGTATCTCATTATCTCTAGCGCAACTAACACTTTTTGATCTTCCTTTGTTAAGTTGCAAAACACGAACTTCACGTCGATTTTTGCACCTACCGGAGATTGTGTACCGTAGATCATACGAAGGAAGTGGCGGCGATGGTATTGGGTCAGGAAGTGTTAGAATCCCAAGAAGTATTCGGATATCGTCAGATGATGAATCATTTGGAGTGAGAAATTTCTCTGTTTGGGATGGGATTTTCGATAGAGCACATCTACCAAACCTTACAGAGTATCAATCGAACCTCGTTGATTGAAGCTAAGGTACAAAGAAAGAGAATGAAGAAGAAAGATTTATGATGAATCGCCGGCCCATCGGACTTTGTAGGCTTCATAATCATATTGAAATTAAAATTAAAAGCTGTGAAAAAAAGAGAAAAAATGAGAGAGGTTTTGGTTCAAAGAGAAGAGAGTAGTGAAATATCATTTGAATGAATGAGTTGGTGATTCTAATAAAATTCTAGTCTTTTCTTACATGGAAAGCATTATGTTGGCAATTTCGTGCTATTGAGTCTACCCATTTTGACTTTTCATCCTTTGAAGAAAGGTGATCGTGGAGAGAGCACAAAACTAGTAAATTGACCAATATAGCCTCAAGACGTCTAAGTCAACTGGTAAAGTTAGATTTATATAATTAAATAGAATATTGCTAATAATATATGTAGAATATGTCTTTAATCTCTCTCTCAAAATATATATATACATATAGAATATAGGTAATCTAGTGAGTCTTATATTATGTCACTCAGTCACTAAATTAGAATTTTGATTGAGAGTGAACAATCCTAAGATAAATTATTAGGAGAACTTATGTGTAAATTCTAATAGGTAAATTTATTATCTAATAGATCTTATGATAATTAATAATTTTTTTTTATTAAACACTATTAAAAAACGTCATTAATTGTTAATTTTCAATGACAATTTGAAAATTTTGACACAAAATGTCACTAATTATAAGTTTTTGCGATAGTTTAAAAAATTGTCACAAAAAGTCACTAATTTTCAATTTTCAGTGATAGTTTAAAAAATTTATCACAGAAAAATATCACAAATTGTAAGTTTTAGTAACAATTTATAAAAATCGTGACAAAAAAAATCGCTAATTGTCAATTTTTAACATCATATATAAAAAATCGTCATAAAAAATTATTTTTAACCATGATTTTATTAAGACTTATTTTCAATAGGACTTGATAAGAATTAAGTCTAATTATTAGGATCTATTGATAGTTTATCCTAATTATTAAGTCAGATCAGTTTGGGATATAATGTTTAGGTTAAAAAACAAATTTAATTATTAATATTTCAAAATTATTCCTCTATCCTACATATATACTACAATAAACTATCATAACATGGAAGCCTAGAGAACTCTCAAATAATATTAAAATGACAATACACATAATAAAAGGAATTGCTTTTTTAGATTTATTTGTAAAGAAAATGAGAAGTAAATTTATATTACTGTTCTAGTCAATGGTGTGTTGAGTTTGTTGAAATAAACTAATCTATTGAATTAGCGGGATCAGCTTAATTGGCCAAAATTTATACCTCATTAAAATGTTAATAGTTTAAATTTCTTCATTTACGTATGAGTCTTATTCCCCATATATTATTAGGATTTTCCCATTGTGAGAGTTGAAATAATCTATTGTATAACAAAACATGGGCAATTTTAATATTGTTCAACAAAGTGGGTCAATTTGTGATTGAGGAGTTTTTGGTAATTTCAATATGCCTTTTGAAGTCATGAACAGAGGGCGTAGAAAAAAGGTGGTGGAATTGAGCCTAATCTACGTTTTTAGGTTCAGTTCAATCGAAGTTATAAATGGGTCAACTTTTTGCAAATTAGGTATTTTTGCATGAACATGGGAGGCTTTTAAGTTACTCATTTCTCACCACACTTGAATATAAAGCCATTGACTACCAAAGCCATTGCTTTTTCAGTGATCCAAGAAGACATTATGCAACTTTGAACGAATGACTGACACGTGTCAATAAAATGTGCAAAAATTATAACTAAATTATAATTCTAATAGGTGGTAAGATGGTCTATATATGTGTGCCATGCACATGTTATTTGTGGAGATTTAACAAATTTTTCAACATTTGGGTGATGCAGCAATGAACCCCTGGAGAAGTGAATTGTAATTCCCATCAAGAATAGATTTAAAAGGGGCAAGAGGGGTGATCGTTTACTATTTAATATTAAAAAAAATAGTTTATTAATAAAAACTGTTACGATATTAATATTTGTTGGTAACTATCTCAAAATTATGTTGATTCAATGTTTTTTTAATACTTTTGAATACCCCTCGAAGTTTTTGAAAAAATTAAGCGAAACATGTGTGTCAAAGTATGAAACTAAAAATTTTGGAAGGTATTTGATCAAATTTATTGAAAAATACATTGTTTAAGATTTTAATATCAATTTTATTGTATTTATCTTTAATAATATGAAAGATCGTCAAGTACAATTCAAGATACTTTACTTTAGTAGATAGAATATCCAAAAAAATAATTATTTATGTTTTCATGTTATTTTTTTATTTTTTATGTCATAGAAATTAATATTGTACCCCATATTTTAATTTTTTTATTAGTATATAAGTTAACCTCCTATGTTAAAATCTTGGATTTGCCCCTATTCCCATGGACAAAAAAAAAATGGTTGCCTTGTCTAGAGCTATATAGATCCATCTATACATCATGACTGACTGTCGAGGACCATTTTGATTTTTAAGAATGTAGTGTAAAAAATTAGAAAACCAAAAAATACAAATTAAAACATTTAGAGTGTATTAGGTAGTTAAAATTTATTTTAGATGTGACCTTACGACAATTACAATGAATCTAAAATATATTGTAACTCGAATGACACGATGTGGTGTATTATCCGATATGCTTGGATTATATTCCCAAATATATCGCATTACAACCACATCATACTTTTGGAGGGGGTGGTTGTCCCCTTCTTTCTTCCTTATTTATTGTTGATGATTGATTCTCTATCTTCATTAAATCTACTTATCTAAAATTTTTGGTAGGAATATTACCAGAATAGAAAAGTGTGATTGAGATTCAATCGATATATTATGAAATTCATGCATAAAATGAATTAAGATTATACATTGATATTTCTTTATAAAATTTGGAATTAAAATTTTGAATATATAATAACATAGCAAAGTTCATCATGTGAAACTGTTTATTTTATTTTATTTTATTTTTTTAAGATCAAAAAAGAAAAGCAAACCGTAGCTTATGTTAATTAAATGAAAAGTAAGGCAGAGAATTTGGTACAATTTTGATAGCTATGGAAGTAAAACAGACCATGTGGACTTGGAAATGAGCCAATCCCCCAATAAATCTCACTGGAAAATTTTAAATGATCTTCTTTTTAAAGCTGTCTCTGTTTTCTCTCTCATCCTTCTCTGTGCCAACTGCATGTTGGATGTTGCCAGTGTTGATGACAACCATAGCAATAACTAGTGGAATGTAAGCCGTTGGCTGAATGGTACAACCTGCGAATAAGATCTAAAGTTTTGAATTTGCTTTATTTTAAAAAATTATTAAAAGTTTAATTGATTGTTAATTTTAGGATTTAAGATTAGTCGAATTGCACGCAAGTTAGTTCGAATATCCGATTATAAAAAGTAAAAATAAAAACAATCAAGGGTGAAGTATTAATAAATTTCAAAATGTAATCTTATGAATTGTTTAGTCATTATTTTTTTTCTTATAAACCCAAAGTCACATTAAAGTGGAAATTATACAAAAAGATAATTACTTACACGTTTGGGTTAAATTTTTGAGAGATAAAAGTGAATTTATCTAAATATAAAATTTCATATTTTGACAATTTGCACTATAAAGGTTTTAAGTTTTCCTTCATTATGGAACAAATCTCAAGTTACAAACAAGAACATAACACTTCATTGTAACATTCCAATGTAACACATTAAAAAAAAAAATTTGGTTACGTTTGGTAGAGTTTTCTAAATATGATGAGAATAGAGTTGTATTTTGAGTTTGTGAGTTTTGGAATTATGATTTGAGTATGAAAAATTTGTTTTGAAAAGAGTTTTAAATTGAGTGGGAAATTTTTGATGTGACATATGATATTTGATATAAAAACTTACAACTCATAACCAAAAGCACAACTCAAAATTCTATTCAAAACTCATAATTTTTTTTTAAAAATTCGGAAAATATTTTTTATTGAATATATAAAAATTAACATGTGTCAATTGCAAAAAAATAAATAAATAAATAAAAATAAAAATTATGCACTGTTCCGGTCAACCGGCCAGACGACTGGTTAGCCCAAATATTCTCGTCTTAGACCGATTTTTCAAAAATGAGTGTGGAATTAATTTTTGAAAGCCACAACCAAACACTATGTGCAAACTAAGAGTTAGAATCACAATTTCAAAGCTCTTCCAAACAGAGCCTTAGTGTAATTTTTTTAAATGTAACATTCTAATTTAACACACAAAAAAAACTCATTCTTTAGTGTATTTTTTTTTTCCAAACGTAACAATCTAATCAGTGTAACATATAAAAAATTTCTTAATTTACTTTTTTTAAACGTAACACTCAATTAATATAATACAAAAAAATTTCTTAATATATTTTTCTCAAATGTAACAGTTCACACATATATAGTAGCATTCTGGGCATGTTGTATTGATGTGGTTTTGACACCCAATATTGATGTGGTTTTGTGTGTAATTTTCTTTGATGGTGTTCTGGATAATAATGTTGGGGGTATAGGTTTTCAACCCATCTTACTAATCGTTTACCACAAGATAGAGATCCTGTTGAAAAAATAGTTTAATATAGGCATATTTTTAGTCTAAATTTGAGTGGGCCTTAAACGTTGTTTGGAGTGGGTCTGAAGAGGTGACGTGTTCCTTGCCGCGTGGCAAGTCACACGGTGAAGACGGAACGTCAAAACCATTTATGATGTGAATGGGAAGTTGACGCCGTTTTCGGGTCTAACATTAATTTTTTAGATAAAATTCATTTGAATTTTTTCAATAAAAATTATTGTGGGAATTTAATTTAATTCTAAATTTAAATTTTGGGTTCCTAAGTGGTTTCCTAAAGTTTGTAATTTTGGGAATTTAATTTAATTCTAAATCAAATAGTGGTTTCCTAAAGTTTGTCAAATAGATTTATATTATATCCTATTCAAGGTTTTAATAAATCTATTCAACTTTGACTTTATTTGATAAAACTATTCTAAATAGTTTAATAATATATATATTCAAACTATTTTGAATATTAGTCCACCTATGGTTCTTCTTCAAATGTTTGGACGGTTAATAACCATTTCTGTGCAACGGCTACTTTTCATATTTGTTTTGAAATACATTGCCACCTGTTCGGCTTGAACTTATATCTGTTCCAGGTGTGATCACACCTGTTCAGCCCTATTTAAATCTAGCACTTCCAACAGTTTTGGGCCCGGGAAAAAAACAATCTGAAATCTATTTCTTTGCTGTCCAATTTCATTTGTATGCATTATTCTTCATTTTAGTTTTAGAATAAAATTCAGAGAGTTAGAACACAGGTTTGGTTCGCCGAACAAATTGTTTGGAGTGCTACTACAATTTGTGAAGATCATTGTATCCTGGGAGATAGACGCCACTCAACCGTAAGCACCGTAGCGGGGCGAATCTGTCTTAAGGACAGAGTGTCACACACTCGACTTGGTCTTTAATTTATTTCGGTTAATAAATAAATCGGTAGTTATTTATTTATTTTGTTTGAATTTATTTCAAGTTATTTTATTTACACAGAAGATTGTTCCAACAATCTTAAGACAGATTCGAATTATTCTGTTTACAGAATTTTTCGTTTGTTTCCTTTTTCTTTCTTCTTTTAAGAAAATTATTTTCTGTGGATTTACAAAATAATATTCTGGTTGGAAAAACAAATAGTGATTATATGCTATTTGACAGATAGTAGTAATATACTGTCTCTTTTCTTTGACAACTAGTAGTACGATACTGGTGTCATTAACAATTCAGAATATATTTTTGTGGAATTTTTTCAGAAATTAATTTTGGGTTTTAGAAATTATTTTCTGAGTTTTCATTAATTAAAATTCTGTTTTCAGTATTTTAATTATTGGAGTGTAACAAGAGATTTAAATTTCTGTGTGAAATTAATTTGGTTAAATAAAATTTTATTTTATTTCCAAATTAATTGAAAAATAAAAGTTATTTTTATTTCTTTTATTTTACAGAATTTAATTTCTTGTGTGGAATTAATTTGGTTAAATAAAATTTTATTTTATTTCCAAATTAATTGAAAAATAAAAGTTATATTCTTATTTCTTTTATTTTACAGAATTTAATTTTCTGTGTGGAATTATTTTGGTTAAATAAAATTTTATTTTATTTCCAAATTAATTGAAAAATAAAAGTTATATTATTTTTTATTTCTTTATTTTCTGTGTGGAATTAATTTGTTTAAATAAAATTTTATTTTATTTTCAAATTAATTGGAAAATAAAAGTTACATTCTTGTTTCTTTTATTTTTACAGAATTTAATTCTGTGCATTTGGTTTAATTTTCTGTGTAGTGTAAATTCTAATTATAATTTTGTTTTATATTAGAATTGATGGCTACTGAAACAAATGCCCAAACAAGTACTACTGTGGTGGCTGCGATTGCACCAACCCCCTCTCCTGTGATGACAGTACCATAAATCATGGAAAAGCCAGAGAAGTTCTCAGGAACTGACTTTAAAAGATGGCAACAGAAAATGTTGTTCTATCTTACAACTCTGAACCTGGCTCGTTTCCTCCGTGAAGATGCTCCTATCCTGAAAGAGGATGAAACCGACCGGCAAGTGGTTGCTGCGGTTGATGCTTGGAAACATGCCGATTTCCTTTGCCGGAATTACGTCTTGAACGGACTTGACAACACATTATACAACGTCTACAGTCCAATCAAGACAGCAAAGGAACTTTGGGAATCGTTGGAGAAAAAGTACAAAACGGAAGATGCCGGCTCAAAGAAATTTGTGGTTGGCAGATTCCTGGATTTTGTAATGGTTGATTCAAAAACTGTGATCAGCCAAGCTCAAGATTTCCAACTCATTCTGCATGACATTCACGCAGAAGGTATGTCTCTCAGTGAATCCTTCCAAGTTGCAGCCTTAATTGAAAAATTACCAAAAGGCTGGAAGGAATTCAAGAACTACCTCAAACACAAGCGCAAAGAAATTTCTATGGACGAGTTAATTGTGCGTTTGAGGATTGAGGAGGACAACCGCAATTCTGAAAAGCGGGCTGGTAAGCATCCTATGGAGTCTAAGGCAAATGTGGTGGAACATGCTTCAAAAACCAAGAAACGAAAGTCTTCTGGAGAAAGTTCATCACAAGGCTCTAAAGGGGGGATAATAAAAAGTACAAGTTTAATGGCAAATGTTACATCTGTGACAAAGAGGGACATCGGGCCAAAGATTGCCGTAGCAAAGGCAAAAGCAAAAGAAGAACAAGCAAGAAGCCTGCTCAAGCCCATATGACCGAAGTGGACAAGATTTCCAATGGTGTAGATGACATCAATCTTTCTGCAGTTGTTTCCGAGGCAAATCTTGTCGGAAATCCTAAAGAATGGTGGGTGGACACTGGTGCTACTCGCCATATTTGTGCCGACAAAAAGATGTTCACATCTTATTCTACAGTGGACAATGGTGAACAACTTTTATGGGCAACTCCTCAACTTCCAAAGTTGAAGGACAAGGAAAGATTTCTCAAGATGACATCAGGAAAGGAACTCACTCTCAACAATGTGCTGCATGTACCGGACATTCGCAAGAATCTTGTTTCCGGATCTTTGTTGAGTAAGAATGGGTTTAGGCTAGTATTTGAGAGTGATAAATTTGTACTTACTAAGAATGGGATGTATGTAGGAAAAGGTTACATGTCTGATGGCCTTTTCAAGTTAAATGTAATGACCGTTGTACCCTCAGTTATTAATAATACTACATCTTCTTCTTACTTGCTTGAGTCTTCAAATTTATGGCATGGTAGACTAGGACATGTTAATTATGGATCTTTGCGTAGATTAATTAATATGGAATGTTTACCTAAATTTGACATTGATTCAAATCATAAATGTGAAATTTGTGTTGAGGCAAAATTATCTAAAACTCCTTTTCATTCAATTGAAAGAAGTACGGAACCACTTGAATTAATTCATAGTGACATTTGTGATTTTAAATCAATTCAAACTAGAGGTGGGAAAAAATATTTTATCACTTTTTATAGATGACTATACTAGATATAGTTATGTTTATTTAATTCGAACCAAGGATGAACCTTTAGAAACTTTCATTCAATATAAGAATGAAGTTGAAAATCAACTTGGTAAAAAAATCAAGAAACTTAAAATGATAGAGGTGGTGAATATGAATCACATTTTGGTGAATTTTGTAAAGAACATGGAATAATTCATCAACCACCGCTCCTTACTCACCTCAGCAAAATGGAATTGCTGAAAGGAAAAATAGGACTTTAAAAGAAATGATGAATGCCATGTTAATCAGTTCTGGATTACCTCAGAACTTGTGAGGGGAGGCAATACTTTCTGCTAATTATATTTTAAATAAAGTACCCCGAAAGAAAATAAATCAAACACCTTATGAATTGTGGCATGGAAGAGTACCATCCTACAAATACTTTAAAGTGTGGGGTGTTTGGCTAAACTGGCTATTCCTAGTCCTAAAAAGACTAAGATAGGTCCTAAGACCATTGATTGCATTTTCATTGGTTATGCCAAGAATAGTAGTGCATATCGGTTTTTGATTCATAAATCAGAACATTCCGAAATGCATGTAAATACTATTATTGAGTCTCGGAATGCATCATTCTTTGAACATATATTTCCAAATAAGACTGGACAAGAGACTAGTAATAATAAAAGATCTTTTGATGCTACTACTAGTAATGATCAAGAACATGATCAAGAGCAAGAGTTAGATCAAAATGAGGAAGAGGAACCTAGGCATAGTAAACGTGCTAGAACCTCAAAATCTTTTGGTCTAGATTTCCTAACATTTTTGTTAGAAAATGAGCCTTTAACTTTTAAAGAGTCTATGTCCAGTCCTGAAACTCCTTTATGGAAAGAAGCTGTCAACAGTGAAGTTGAATCCATCTTGCAAAATCACACTTGGGAATTAGTGGATTTGCCACCAGGTTGTAAACCTCTTGGGTACAAGTGGATTTTCAAAAGAAAATTGAAAGCGGATGGATCAATAGACAAATACAAGGTAAGACTTGTAGTCAAAGGTTTTAGACAAAAAGAAGGTCTAGATTACTTTGACACATACTCACCGGTTACTAGAATAACATCCATTAGAATGCTAATTGCCATTGCATCTCTATACACTCTAGAAATTCGTCAAATGGATGTTAAAACCGCTTTCTTAAATGGTGAGTTAAATGAAGAAATTTACATGGAACAACCAGAAGGGTTTTCTGTTCCAGGGAAAGAAAAGAAAGTATGTAAATTGGTTAAATCATTATATAGTTTAAAACAAGCACCAAAGCAATGGCATGAGAAATTTGACAAGGCAAGGATGTCAAATAGATTTAAAATTAATGAGTGTGACAAATGTGTTTATATTAAAAACACAGACAAAGGTTATGTCATTGTATGTTTTTATGTAAATGATATGCTCATCATAGGTAGTAATAATGACATGATTAAAACTACTAAGAAAATGTTGAATAAACATTTTGACATGAAGGATATGAGCATTGCTGATGTAATTCTTGGTATGAAAATTACCAAAACATCAGAAGGATATGCTTTGTCACAATCTCATTACATTGAGAAAATACTTGACAAATTCAGCAAAGATGATGATCATCTTGCTAGAACACCTGTAGATGTTAATTTGTATCTTTCTAAGAATGTACAAGAAAGTATTTCTCAATTAGAGTATGCCCAAATTATTGGAAACTTAATGTACTTGATGAACTGCACTCGCCCAGATATAGCTTATGCAGTAAGTAAATTAAGTAGATATACGAGTAATCTAAGAGTAGAACTCTGGAAAGCAATTATAAGGGTTCTTAGATATCTCCGATTTACTCGTAACATTGGGCTTAACTATACTAGATATCCAGCAGTACTTGAAGGACACTGTGATGCAAATTGGATATCGGATACTAGAGACTCGAAGTCCACTAGTGGGTATGTTTTTACTCTTGGTGGGGCGGCTGTATCTTGGAAATCTTCCAAACAGACTTGTATTGCTAGGTCTACTATGGAATTTGAATTCATAGCTTTAGACAAAGTAGGGGAAGAGGCAGAATGGCTTCGCCACTTCCTTGAAGATATTTCAATATGGCCAAAATCGGTGCCTGCTATATGCATACATTGTGATAGTCAATCAGCTATAGGTAGAGCACAGAGTCATATGTATAACGGTAAGTCACGACACATTCGTCGTCGACATAACACCATGAGACAACTACTCTCTAATGGAATTATTTCCATAGAATATGTTAAGTCTAAAGACAAACATAGGGATCCACTAACCAAAAGGGTTAACAAGAGAGTTAGTTGAGAATTCATCGAGGGGAATAGGACTTAAACCTATTAAATAAAGAGTTACCACAACGGCAACCCAACCTAGTTGACTGGAGATCCCAAGATCTAGGTTCAAAGGGACAACCGAGTTGTGAATGACTCAAAAGGATCACTGGGGAGTCTAACTCCTACCCATTTCTTTGATGAAATTGTGATGTCTGCAGCGTTTGAGGTTAAGTAAAATTTTAATGATTCTTATAATTAGGTAAACCTAGTGGAGTATGGCAGGATACTCTTCATAAGAATCATTTATGTGAGTGTGAACTGGGCCGGTTCTATAAGATTTGTGAAGGGCTACAAGTCTTTAGAGCACTCATGAAAGACCAGGTTGTTCAAGGCCAAAATGAACACAATAGTGAGAACTAAATTGTGTCTGGAGATATACTGTGTGGTTCTATTGTCTTGGTTTACACAAACAGCTGAACAGTTCAAGACATCATGTTCACTGTTTAGCTAGTAAATCCGATAGTACCTCACAAGGGAAGTTCAAAGCCAAAAGCTACCTATCCTTTGCAAAATATTTCAATTTCTGTACTCTTTGTAATTAGATCATGTTGCATTTTCTCTCCGTCAAATTCCATTCATGTGGGGGATTGTTGGAAAAATGGTTTAATATAGGCATATTTTTTAGCCCAAATTTGAGTGGGCCCCAAACGTTGTTTGGAGTGGGTTCGAAGAGGTGACGTGTTCCTTGCCGCGTGGCAAGTCACACGGTGAATACGGAACGTCAAAACCATTTATGAGTGAATGGGAAGTTGACATCGTTTTCGGGTCTAACATTAATTTTTTAGATAAAATTCATTTGAATTTTTTCAATAAAAATTATTGTGAGAATTTAATTTAATTCTAAATTCAAATTTTGGGTTCCTAAGTGGTTTCCTAAAGTTTGTAATTTTGGGAATTTAATTTAATTCTAAATTCAAATAGTGGTTTCCTAAAGTTTGTCAAATAGATTTATATTTATATCCTATTCAAGGTTTTAATAAATCTATTCAACTTTTGACTTTATTTGATTAAATTATTCTAAATAGTTTAATAATATATATATTCCAACTATTTTGAATATTAGTCCACCTACTGTTCTTCTTCAAATTGTTTGGAAGGTTAATAACCATTCCTGTGCAACGGCTACTTTTCATATTTGTTTGAAATACATTGCACCTGTTCGGCTTGAACTTATATCTGTTCCAGGTGTGATCACACCTGTTCGGCCCTATTTAAATCTAGCACTTTCCAACAGTTTTGGGCCTCCGGAAAAAACAGTCTGAAATCTATTTCTTTGCTGTCCAATTTCATTTGTATGCATTATTCTTCATTTTAGTTTTAGAATAAAATTCAGAGAGTTAGAACACAGGTTTGGTTCGCCGAACAAATTGTTTGGAGTGCTACTACAATTTGTGAAGATCATTGTATACTGGGAGATAGACGCCACTCAACCGTAAGCACCGTAACGGGGCGAATCTGTCTTAAGGACAGAGTGTTACACACTCGACTTGGCCTTTAATTATTCATTCGGTTTAATAAATAAATTCGGTACGTTATTTATTTATTTGTTTGAATTTATTTCTATTTATTTTATTTACACAGAAGATTGTTCCAACAGATCCCACATCAATCAAATCTATGAATCTTCCACTAAAATTCCACAAAATCTTCCTTTTTGTTCCCAAATTTCCTTTCTCAACAGGAAACCCAAAATGAAATCAACATGGGCCAAGGCTATCAACTTAAAAACACACCCCATACAATATATGAAATTCACCTTACCAAAATGGATGGGACTAATAGGATAATAAGAAATATCATAAGACTAAATGCATCACAATTCATCCAAATGGAATTTACCAGTAAATTTTCCAACAATCAATAGTGGGTTAAAATATTTATTTTTGTAACATCAAAATTTAAGGAAAATTATAGTTCAATTGGGATTTTGAAAAATAATTACAAATAAGTGATAAAATTTATAAATATTTATAATTATAGTTATAATTTTTTCATGAATTTGTAATAAAATTTTATAGAATCGCCACAAAAATACAAAATAGGCAAAAAAGTCAACAAGACAAGATATTATATCCAAACTATAATCATTTCATTTTTTCTCTCACAAAAGTTTAAAAAAAAAAAACCAAAAAACCAAAAAATCCATCCCAAACGAGACTTTTTAGCCTCAGGCTAAAATAGCCAAAAAATCAAAAAGCTAAAAAACCAACCCACATCCCAAACGAATGCTTAAAACAACAATTCTTTCAAGGATATAGAAACTAATCACAAAATCAAAAATAATTCTCTTACATTAATCTGTGACAACCTCATATGAGAGGATTGTGTCTAGTTCTATAATTGATTTGTGTGTTTCCAAATATTTTTTTATTTATTTTAACAATGGATTATTTTAGCTAATTAGAGAAGAAGAAATTGTTGGCTAATGACACTGAGGCATCCATTTTGTAGGTTCCTTGGCACGCCGCTTGTCTCTTTCTTCATGCGGCACCTTCCATAGCCTATTCTAATCCTATGCTTTGTCTCATTTAGTTTCCTGCTTTCGCAGGCAACAACAATTAGATGATTTGTTGGAAAATTTATAAAGGTAGTGGTGAATTGAAATAGACTCCATTTGAATGAAAGGGTGTAACTTTTCATGGTGTCTCTTTGTTTTAAAGGAAGGGTCAACCCTCCATTTTAATGAAAGGGTACCACCCTTTCATGGTGTCTCTTTATTTTAAAGGAAGGGCCACGTCCATTCCTCACACCATTCCAATTTTATTGATTCTAAAAATTCCTCAAATTCAAGCATTCTTTTTATATTCTTCATACTAGTGCATAGAGATTTTAGAGAGTTGCAGAACATAAGTTTGATTCACTTGGCAGATTATTTGTAGTGCTGCTATAATCTGTGTTTTCTAATCATTGTATCCTGGGAGATAAACGCCCGATAACCCATAAGCACTTGTGTGACGGTGAATCTGCCTTAAGGACAGAGTGTCACACACTCGACTTGATCAATTTTTTTGATGATTTTACTGCTCTCAATTTCCAAAACCAAAACGACCTGTAAGTAATTTATTTATTTTATTTTCAGTATTTATTTCTCTACATAGAAGATTGTTCCAACAATTTTAAGACATATTCGAATTATTCAGTTTATACAGAATTTTTTGTTTGTTTCCTTTTCTTCGTTCTTTACAGAATTTATTTTCTGTGTGGGTTTTTTCAGAATTCAAATTCTGATTTTTTCGAAAATAAAATTCTGGGTTTGTTCAATAATTAAAATTTTGATTTTCAGTTTTCTAAATTATTGACATTGGATTTTGTTTTACATAGTTTATATTCTACAAAGTAATATTGTGGTTAGAAAATACAAATAGTAATATACTGTTTGACAAAGAGTAGAAATATACTGTTATACTGTTTATCATTGGTTTTTTCTAGAATATTAATTTCTGATTATTTTGTTTTGTGTGAAATTGGTTAGAAATTAATTCTGTTTTTCAGAAATAATATTTTGAGTTTTCATTAATTAAAATTCTATTTTAAGTATTTTAATTTTTGAAGTTTACAGAAATAATTTTCTGTGTGGAATTAATTTGCTTAAATAAAAAGTTATTTTCAAATTAATTTGAAATAAAAGTTACAATTTTGTTTCTTTTATTTTTTACAGCATTAAATTCTGTGTTTTATGATTTAATTTTCTGTGTGGTATAAAATTCTAATTCTAATTTTGTTTTATAATTTAGAATTCATGACTACTGAAACTGCTCAAACCTCTAATTCGACCGGTGTTGTGATTGCCTCCATCTCCCTTGCTGTTGTGACAGTTCTGGTAAATCATGGGGAAAAGCTAAAAAAGTTCCAAGGAATTGACTTTAAAAGATGGCAGTAGACGATGTTGTTTTATTTTACTATATTGAATCTGGCACGTTTCCTTCGTGAGGATACTCTTGTGCTAAAAGAGGATGAAACCGACCGACAAGTGGTTGCTGCGGTCGATACTTGGAAACATGTGGATTTCCTTTGCCGCAACTATATCTTGAATGGGCTTGATAATACACTGTACAACGTGTATAGCCTCATCAAAACGGCAAAGGAATTATGGGATTCATTAGAGAAAAAGTACAAAACAGAAGATGCTAGCTCAAAGAAATTCGTGGTGGACAAATTTCTAGACTTTGTGATGGTTGATTCAAAGACTGTGATAAGTCAAGTTCAAGATCTTCAACTCATTCTGCATGATATCCATGCAAAAGGCATGCCACTAAGCGTGTCCTTCCAAGTCGCTGCTCTAATTGAAAAATTACCACAAGGATGGAAGGAATTTAAGAACTATCTCAAGTACAAATGCAAAGAAATGACTTTGAAAAAATTAATTGTGCGACTGAAAATTGAGGAAGACAACCGGACTTCTGAGAAGAGGGTTGGCAAGCATCCTATGGAGTCAAAGGCTAATGTAGTGGAATATGCTCCAAAAGCAAAGAATTGAAAATTTTTCGGAGAAAGTTCATCACAAGGTTCTAAAGGGGGGAGGGGGATACCAAGAAATTTAAGTTTAATGGCAAATGCTATATTTGTGACAAAGAGGGACACCAGGCCAAAGATTGTTGTAGCAAGTGCAAAGGTAAAGGAAAGTGTAGTAAGAAACTTGCTCAAGCCAATGTCACCGAAGTGGACAGAATCTCTAATGGTGTCAATGACATAAACCTTTTAGTCGTTGTTTTCGAGGTCAACCTTGTTGGAAATCTCAAAGAATGGTAGGTGGACACTGGAGCCACTCTCACATATGTGCTGACAAAAAGATGTTCTCCTCTTATTCAGTGGTGGACAATGGAGAACAACTATTCATGGGTAACTCCTCGACTTCTAAAGTTGAAGGACAAGGAAAGGTAATTTTGAAAATGACATATGAAAAAGAACTCACTCTCAACAATGTGCTGCATGTACCGGACATTCGCAAAAATTTTGTTTTCGGATCTCTATTGAGCAAGAATGAGTTTATATTAGTTTTTGAAAGTGACAAATTTGTACTTACTAAAAAGGGATGTATGTAGGAAAATGTTACATGAATGATGGCCTTTTCAAAATGAATGTAATGACAATTGTTTCTCCTATGATTAATAAAAATACACCTTTTTCTTACTTGCTTGAGTCTTCAAATTTATGACATGGTAGATTAGGACATGTTAATTATGGATCTTTGCGTAGATTAATTAATATGGAATGTTTGCCTAAATTTGAAATTGATCCAAATCATAAATGTGAAATTTGTGTTGAGACAAAATTAACCAAAACTTCTTTTCATTCAATTAAAAGAAGTACGGAACCACTTGAATTAATTCATAAAGACATTTGTGATTTTAAATCAATTCAAACTAGAGGTTGAAAAAATATTTTATCACTTTTATATATACTATACTTAAATATAGTTATGTTTATTTAATTCGAATCAAGGATGAGGCTTTGGAAACTTTCATTCAATATAAAATGAAATTGAAAATCAACCTGGTAAGAAAATTAAAATTTTAAGAAGTGACAGAGGTAGTGTATATGAATCACTTTTTGGTGAGTTTTGTAAAGAATATGAAATAATTTATCAAACAACCACCACTCTTTACTCATTTCAGCAAAATGGAATTGCTAAAAAGAAAAATAAGACTTTAAAAGAAATGATGAATGCCATGTTAATAAGTTCTGGATTAATCTCAGAACTTGTGGAGGGAAGCAATACTTTCTACTAATTATATTTTAATAAAATACCCGAAAGAAAGTTAATCAAACACCTTATGAAATATGGCATGGGAAAGTACCATCCTACAAATACTTAAAAGTGTGAGGGTGTTTGGGTAAAGTAGTTATTCCTAGTCCTAAAAAGACTAAAATAGGTCTAGAAACTGTTGATTGCATATTTACCGGTTATGCTAAAAATAGTAGTGCATATCGGTTTTTGATTCATAAGTTAGAACATTCTAAAATGCATGTAAATACTATTATTGAATCTAGAAATGCATCATTCTTTGAACATATGTTTCCTAATAAAACTAGATAAGAGACTAGTATTAACAAAAGATCTTATGATGCCATTACTAGTCATGATAAAAAACAAGATCAAGAACAAAAGCAAAAGTTAGATCAAAATGAGGAAGAGGAACCTAGGCGTAGTAAACATGCTAGAATCTCAAAATCTTTTGGTCCAGATTTTCTAACTTTTTTGTTAGAAAATGAGCCTCTAACTTTCAAAAAAGCCATGCCTAGTCCTGAGGCTCCTTTATGAAAAGAGGCTGTAAATAGTGAAATTGAATCTATCTTGCAAAATCACACTTGGAAATTGGTGGATTTGTCACCAGGTTGTAAACATCTTGGGTACAAGTGGATTTTCAAAAGAAAAATAAAAGCGGATGGATCAATTGACAAATACAAGGAAAATACTTGTGGTTAAAGGATATAGACAAAAAGAAGGTCTTGATTACTTTGACACGTACTCATCAATTACTAGAATAACATCCATTAGAATTCTAATTGCCCTTGCATCATTGTACAATCTAGAAATTTATCAAATGGATGTGAAAACAGCTTTCTTAAATGGTGAGTTAAATAAAGAAATTTACATAGAACAACCAGAAGGATTTTCTGTTTCAAGAAAAAAAAAGAAAGTGTGTAAATTAGTTAAATTATTATATGGTTTAAAACAAGCACCAAAATAATGACATGAGAAATTTGATAAGGTAATGATGTCAAATGGATTTAAGATTAATGAATATGACAAATATGTTTATATTAAAAACACAAACAAATATTATGTTATAGTATGTCTTTATGTAGATGATATGCTCATCATAGGTAGTAATAATGACATGATTAAAACTACGAACAAAATGTTGAATAAACATTTTGATATGAAGGATATGGGGATTGCTGATGTAATTCTTGATATGAAAATTACCAAAATATCAGAAGAATATGCTTTGTCACAATCACATTACATTGAGAAAATACTTAACAAATTTAACAAGGATGATGATCATCTTACTAGAACACCTGTGGATGTTAGTTTGTTTCTTTCCAAGAATGTACAATAAAGTATTTCTCAATTAGAGTGTACTTAGATTATTGAAAGCTTAATGTACTTGATGAACTGCACTCGCCCAGATATAGCCTATGTACTAAGTAAATTAAGTACATATACGAGTAAACTAAGAGTAGAACACTTGAAAACTATTATAAGAGTTATAAGATATCTTCGATTTACTCGTAATATTGGGCTAAATTATATTAGATATCCAGCGAGATTTGAAAGATATTATGATGCAAATTGGATATCGGATACTAGAGACTCAAAATCCACCAGTGGGTATGTCTTTACTCTTGGTGGTGCGGCGGTATCTTGGAAATCTAGCAAACAAACTTGCATTGCTAGGTCTACTATGGAATCAGAGTATATAGCTTTAGATAAAGCTGGAAAAGAAGTAGAATGGCTTCGTCACTTCCTTGAAGATATTCCAATGTAGCCAAAACTGGGGCTTGCTATATGCATACATTGTGATAGTCAATCAGCAATAGGTAGAGCACAGGGTCATATGTATAATGGTAAGTTACGACACATTGGTTATCGACATAACACCGTGAGACAACTACTCTCTAATGGAATTATTTCCATTAAATATGTGAAGTCTAAAGACAACATGGCGAATCTACTAACCAAAGGATTAGCAAGAGAGTTAGTTAAAAATTCATTGAGGGGAATGAGACTTAAGCCTATTAAATAAGAGTTATCACAACGGTAATCCAACTTAGTTGGCTGGAGATCCTAAGATCTAGGTTCAAAAGGACAACCGAGTTGTGTATGACTCATAAGGATCACTGGAGAGTCAAACTCTTACCTATTTCTATGATGAAATAGTGATGTCTGCAGCGTTTTAGGTTAAGTAATACTTTTAATGATTCTTATATCTAAAAATACTGAGTATGACAGGATACTCTTCATAAGAATAACCTATATGAGTGTGGACCGGGCCGACTCTATGAGATTTGTGAAGGGCTACAATTCTCTAGAGCACTCATAAAAAATCAGGTTGTTCAGGGCCAAAATGAACGCAATAATGAGAACCAAACTGTGTTTGGAAATATGTTGTGTGAGTTCTATTGTCTTGGTTTACACAAATGGTTGAACAGTTCAAGACATCATGTTCACTGATTAGCTAGTAAATCCGATAGTGTCTCACAAGGGAAGGTTCAAAGCCAAAAGTTACATATCCTTTGCAGAATATCTCTGATTTCTGTACTCTCTGTAAAAAATATCATGTTGTTGCATTTTCTTTCGGTCAATTTCATTCATGTGGGGGATTATTGGAAAATTTATGAAGGCAATGGTGAATTGAAATATACTCTATTTGAATGAAATAATGCAACTTTTTATGGTGTCTCTTTGTTTAAAGGAAGGGTCAACCCTCCATTTGAATGAAATGGTGCCACTTTTTCATGGTGTCTCTTTAGTTTAAAGGGAGAGTCATGTTCCTTCTTCATGTCTTTTCTATTCAAACTGAATAAGTGCCAACAAAATCTATATAAAAGCAACTTCATTCCAATTTTATTGATTCCAAAATTTCTTCAAATTCAAGCATTCTTTTTATATTCTTCATACTAGTTCATAGAGATTTCAAAGAGTTGTAGAACATAGGTTTGATTCGCTTGGCAGATTATTTGTAGTGCTGCTATAATCTACGTTTTCTGATCATTATATCTTGGGAGATAGACGTTGATAACCCGTAAGCACCTATGCGGCGACGAATCCGTTTTAAGGACAGAATGTCACACACTCGACTTGATCAATTTTTTCAGTGATTTACTATTCTCAATTTCCGAAATCAGAACATCCTGTAAGTAATTTATTTATTTTATTTCAATATTTATTTTTCTATATTCCAACATGTTTGTCTCGAATCATCACTTCACTAATATCACGGTCATTCTATCAGCAACCACTCTCAGCTAAGTTTATGAAAGTATATCCCTAAGATTAGGATCTACACTTTCTAAACTTCTTTTTTATTATTTATTTATTTATTATTTTAATTTTAACAATGGAATATGTTAGCAAATTAGAAAAGAAGATATTGTTGGGTAAATAAAACTGAAGTCCGGAAAATGTGTCCTGTGCACTTATCAGATTAATCAATTAGAGAAATGGTATATGACAATACTTAAATGAACATTCATGATTAGTTAATTGTTTACAAATAATCATTAAGCAAATAAAAATGTTTTGGGGCCAAAATAATTTGTAAAGTTTTGGGGTTGGAGAGTGTATTAGGAAAAAATTCAGATCAAAATGTAGTTGTGGAATTTTTTTTAGGGTTAATCAATAGTTTCAAAAATATTTAGGGATTAAACTGCAATTTTGCAATTTTAGAAACTGACAAGGACAAAAAATACTAGAGTTAAATCGTCATTTTAAAATGCTCTGGTTTGGAATTTTCAAAAGTAATTTTTGAATTTTTATTTTTTTAATTTTAGTTAATTTTTAATTATTTTTTTTTTTTACTTTTTAGATTCACTTAATTTAAATAATTAATAAACACTAAAAATACAAAAAGAAAAAGTAATTATATTTTCTGTTATATTTGATAAATTTTTTTTTAAAAAAAATTCACAAATATTTTATTTTTTAAATATATCTACATTAGGTAAATCCAAAAGATAAAGAAAATTAACTAAAATATTAAATAAATTTACTAAAAACAAAAATACAGATTAAAAACTCAAAAATCAAGCAGATAGGTTTGAAATGTTCAATTGTGTAAAGGAAAGATATATCCGTTTGGTTTAGTTTTTGAATCATAATTTTAGTTTTGAGTTGTATTTTGAGTTTTAAGTTTTTGAAAAGCGAAAATTTATTTGGTTATAAGTTTTGAAAAGAGTTTTGAATTATATTTTGAAATTTTTTGGATTTATTTTTTTTAAATATTTAAAAATTTTCTTAATTTATTTTTTTAGGATAAATATTTTTTATTGTAAATATTTATTTATTTATTTTAATGTGTGATTTATTTACTACATTTGTGCACTGTATTTTTTTAAATATTTAAAAAATTAAAAAATTTTATTTTTTATTTTAAATATATAAATTTTATTTTATTTTTTAAATATTTTAAAATAGTTTTTTTGAATATTTATTTATTTATTTTTAAATATTTAATTTTTTTTTAAATTTAAAATTTTTTGAATCGCTCATGTATATCATAACAAATTATTTGACCAATGCTTAAAAAAATAACAAAATAGATTTTTCAAAAAAATAAAATATTTTTCTTGAAAAAAATAAAAAATAAAAAATAATTTTAAAGAACAAAATAAAAAAAAATTAAATAGAAATTTTAAATTAATTTTGAAATTGTATGTTTGATTATATATTTTAAAAATTTTTGATTAAAATTATAATGTGAGTTTTAAACCAAACACTATTATAAGATTTGCGGACAACGAAATGTTTGAAATGTGGGTATCATTGGAAAATGGGTCTAATGGGCAATTTTTGTTTAGGGATGGGCGTTTCTCAACTGGAGTGTGTTAGATTTTCGCGAGCACACAATGAAATCTTTATCAATTATTTAAATTATTTAATATATAAACTTTGTTGACTATTTCTTTTCTATAAAAAAAATTACTTTGATAAAATATTAATAACTAACTAATCAGATCACATTTGTGTTAATAATTTATTTTTAAAATCATAATTATCATTTACACAAATTTAATCTGATCAAGTGATTATTGATATCTAATCAACGTGATTCTTTGTAAGGATAAAGTATTTGATGACCAAAAACATTAGTCCAGATTATCAATGTGGATTCTATAGTGAGCTTACGGAACCCAACAACACACTATAGTCTGATTTCTGACTAGAGACAAGTTGAAATATTTTATTTATTGTATAAATAGAAGATCTCAAAAAATATTATTAAGGAATGGTGAAATCAAAATTAGGTCCCCTTTAGAAATTGACTATTTTAATTAATTTTTTTAACTTTTTATAAAAATGAATATAAAAAATTAAGAAAATAATATGATAATTTATAATGATTTTGTAATTTTATTTTATTTTATTTTTATACTACAAATTCAAATCCCTAAACAGAAAAGAGTGATCACGCCGATAGAGGGTGATTTGGCAGAGTTTTGACAATAACTAATTTGCTGATCTACCATTAAAGACTCGCCTTGCCTCTCATTCTAGGTCTGGTTAGGGAAGAGATTTTTTTAAATAAAAAGTCCTTAAAAATTTTAAAAAATTGATAAAAAATCCATTTTAATAATTGTCTAAAGCATTAGGTCTAGTGATTTTTTTTTTTTTTTGATGAGAGGTCCACATTTTGTGAAATAGTTTGGTGAGAAGTCCTGGAGCAACTTTTGTTTTCAGTTTTACCTTTTGATTTTTTTTTTATCTGTTGACTTTTAATCTGTTCAAATTTATATTTATCTGTTCAATTTTTTTGTCTATCTGTTCAATTTTTATGTGTAAATTCTCTATTTGTTCAAATTTTTCTGTATAAATTTTATCTATCCAAATTTTCTATCTGTCTAAATTTTATTTGTGCAAAATTTTCATCTCATCCTCATTATCATCATCTGATCAACAAAAAAACAAAATTTACATATTTTTTTCTCATATCTGTACAAATATCCATGTAATTACGTGTTTTAAAAGTTTTTTCTCAGCTTGTTCATTTTATTTTAGAAAAATGTTTTGTGGCCCTAAAACTGTGGCCCTAATGGCCCTAATTTCCTGTTTGGGTAAGTTTTTTTTTTTTTTTCTTTTTTTTTTTACCTGATATGGAAATTAGGGCCATTAGGGCCATTAATTTTTGAGCTACCAACCAAAGCCCTTTATTTTATTTTTCATGTTGTGTTATTGATTCAAAATTCCAAAAACAAAATTATGCTAATTTCACCCAACATATTCACAGATCAACCCACTAAAATAAATCAAAAGAAGAATGATCACACTAACCAAATCAAAATCAAATTAACTTGATGAAAGAAATGAAGAAAAGTAGTTATACCAAAATCAGAGAGCTTGAATTCGAGATTGTGAACAAATGAACCCATAAAAGTAGGTCTTCAGGGTTTGGTAGTAGAACTTCATTCACAGTTATAATTGCTTTAGGTTATGTTTGGCATGTGGTTTTGAGGTTATTTTAGCCACAAATAGGCTAAAAAATTAATAAGACAAAATGTCATATCTAAACCATAATCATTTCATTTTTTCTCTCACAAAAGTCAAAAAAACAAAAAAGTCCATTCCAAATGAGACTTTTTAGTCCCAGGCTAAAATAGTCAAAAAGTCAAAAAGCCAACCCATATCCCAAACGAAGGCTTAATATGTTCCAAATTCACAACAATAGCTCTCTCTCTTCACAAAATCGCAGAAGGGTTTGAGAGCTCTATAAACTCCACTCCTCCGCATAATCGCTTGCTTCCCGAGCTCTTTGATTCGAGAATTTCCCAAGTATAAAGTATATACGCATATACATATTGATATGATCTAGAAGAGATAGAGTAGCAGATCTGTACCAGATAGTGTTTTGCTATTTTGTACGGTGAATGTCAGATTGTGTTTACTTATATATAAAAGGGGTGTTTTAGTCATTTCATCTAAGTATATTCCTATGGACAAAGAAAATCAATGCCTGAACCTTTGGATAAAGAAAATTCAATTTTTAACTTTTGACCCAAGCGCTCTAAAAAATTTAATAGTTAAAAAATTATCATATTTGACATGTATTTAAAAAAGTTAATTTCCATCAGTGTAAAGACTAACATACTCTACCATTAAATTTTTTCCATACAACTAAAACAACGGTAAAATAAGAATTTCAGATAAAAATAAAAATATCACATTAGCCTTTCACATTTTTCTATATAACTAAAAAAAATTACTAAAAAAGTTATTTCTAAATATATTTACCTTTTACGAAAAAATGTGTAGTAAAATATTGGGGTACTTATCAATTAGTCCTATTAACTAGACTTATTTACCTACAGGTCCTAACTAATAAATTTAACACTATAAAAATAAGAGAGTGATAAATTTATCACTAAAAATTTATTCATAAAAACAAAGAGACTGATAAATTTATCACTATAAATTTATTCATAAAAATAAAAGACTGATAAATTTATTTTTATCACTTAATAAATTTATCAAATAGGACTTAATGGGTAATAAGTCTCCAAAGTAGGACCTATTGGGTAATAAGTCTCCAAAGTAGGACCTATTGGTAGTTTACCCTAAAATATTGTATAAAATACTAAATTTACTGAACTACCCTTCTGTGAGGGTACTTATAGTTAGTGCACTGTGTTGCATTGTGCTGAACACTAATTATTATTATTATTATTATTATTTTTTTCACACGTGAGCTGGAATGGGACAAATCAGGATAATTTTATTTTTTTACCTTCTGACTAATCAGCTCCAGTCTTCCCGCCAAAAAATTGTGAATACTATAAATTTTTTTTACTTTTGTAGTGACTTTTTATATTTTTTAGGTGATCCCAAACACCTACATTTTATAAAAAACTAAAAAGCCGAAACGTCACTAAACAAACGAATTCTCAAACCACCATTAGCCTCTCAAATATTGTTTGATTGGAGGTTTGAAGAGGGGATTGAATTAGTTTTTTTGTTAACTTACCTAAATTGTGTTCGAATTTTGAAAAATTGGCATAGAATTAACAATACCTAATCCCATGATAACACGAATCCTTCTTAATGGTGGAATTAGCATTCCCAAATTGAGGTTGGGATTGTTAATCTAATCATATGGATGAGTGATTAGTGATTTTACAAAATCATAAAATATCTTATATGTAATTAGGTATTCTACATAATTTTGTAAATTTAATATCAATCAACTAATATCACTATAGTAGCAATTTATGTCATATCTCTAACCTAATATTACCGAGATAAACTCTCCTCCATACTTATCCATACTCTTCTTGTAGGTCCAATTGTGAACTCATATCGATAATCCGAATCGTCTACTTTGTAAGTTCCATAATACAGTTCATTTATGTAAAAAAATCAATTTTATCGGACATCTATAAATATAAGAACAAATCATATTTTGTTTTATAAAATTAATACAAATAGGATTGTAAAGTTAAACCATTCATTTTGTAAAACAAAACGTGATTTGTTTTTGTAATTATAGTTGTTCAATAAATCTAATTTTTTGTATGCATGACTGTTACTGTGAAACCTATAAAGTAGACAGTTTGAATTATCAAAGTAAGTTCGAATTGAAACTGTACGGGAAAGAAATACACCTTCTCGTATAATCCTGTTGACCAAGTCTGCGCTCCTCCGTACGACGTCGTTCAACCACCTGAAAATATACACGTGAGCTAGCCGGCGGGTGTGTGCCGGAAACCTCTCCGATGCCTAAGTCAGAAAGCTTGACAAATAGACAAAAGCTCTATGAATTCAGGGAGTAAAGTTGCATTACCTCTCCATAGGTGATGTTGTGAGCTTATATAGGTTCCGCGTGGCACAATCCTAGTAGGACTTTTACTCCTCCGTTCAGAGTCCTCCTAGGAATAGGACTTTTACTCCTCCGTTCAGAGTCCTCCTAGGAATAGGACTTTTACTCCTCCATTCAGAGTCCTCCTAGGAATCATACTCCTGAAAGATAATGCTTATCCTTCAACACCCCCCTCACTGCTTAAACCAAGTGAGATGGTTTTACCATGACCGAACTCCAACATGACCGAAGTAAACATGACTGTAGTTAGCCGCAGAATAGGCCGAACTATCGTTAGTTCGGCTCTTCCTCCCACTGTACTTACTTCGGCTTCTCATGCGCGACCCATGGCATGGCTAAACCGGACTAACAACTAGCTAGGTCCGATCGAGCTAGTCATGCTATGCCGCAACCGGACTAACTTTGAGTGTGGCCATCTGGCAACCGAACTAACCGTAGTACTCTTCTGGACCGAGATAACATTAGGCACTTCTGGGACCGGACCAACTTCAAGTCCTTCTACGACCGGACTAACTTCAAGGCTCTCTTGGACCGGTCTAACTTCAAGGCTTCTACCGCGCTATCCAGAGCGAAGCCTACCAAGAGAAGCCATTACCTCGGCTCGATTGCCATGGCCGAGATAACTATTTCTACTCCGGTTGGTAACTTATAATCACGTTTGGACCGAGGTAACACTTGAAGAATTCCCTTCCATACTTGGACCGAACTAACACTTGGACCGCGGCCCACTTGCTAGTCTTTTCTACCGCGACCCATATCCGTTTAGTTCTTGGACCGAAGTAAATCTATCCTTACCTCGGTCCATTACGCGGCCCAATTTCCAAGGAAGTCTCCTCCTTAGCTCGGCCAAATTTAGATATAAATTACACTCTCAATTGCCCCTTAATTCCATCTGCCATGCATGATTTGGGATTACTTGTTTCCAGTCGAGCTAAACTTTAGCCTCTCAACCGAGCTAAACTGTGGCCTTCTACCTTTCTCTCTACTTTCTGAGTTTCTATTCCACCTCAACTCTGCATCTGCGAAGCTTGTGTTCGTTGCTGCTGCTTTCATCTTCAGTGCTTTCAACCGAGCTATAACTTGGGGCTAGACCAGCTCCCTGACTTAGTCAAAAACCGAACTAAGAATGCTGCACAATAGGCTTCAACCGGGCTACGAATCCTTCGTTCCACTTAGACGAGCGAGGACTCCATTTATTTCGCCTTTGTTTCTTTTAGCACGGTCCAACGATCCGTGCTTAATACTTTTCCTTTTTACTTTGCAAACTGACTAGGTTGGCTAGGCACACCTTTGCACGTTCAACCGAGATATCGCGCGAGTTATATCCTGCAATGTGAGGCTGCCAAAAACCTCTTCGTCAAGTGTGGGTGGGAAGCAGCTGTGGCGTAAATCGGTCATAGCCAAGAGACCGAGGTCTTCCTAAACCCTCCTCCATATTTTATACCAAGCTCCATGGTGGAGTATGCAAATGCCATTCAGTAGAAATTTCTTCAAGAAGTGGAGGATGAGGATGCTGCTCCTGAAGACAACGCCCAGCCCGGTCGTCAATCTATCTCTCCAACTCCAGTGGGCTCCATCTAACCCTTGCTTGTTGTGTCTGATGCGGTGCTTTCGACCGAGCTCAACCAAAGTGTGCTTGTGACAACCGAGCTCCCTTCTGAAACCGGCCTTCGAGTCTATCTGGATGCGGATCTTGACGACCTTTTTGCTTTATCCTGTATTTTCTTCTTGAAATCTTCAGTTTGGAATGAAATCTTCAATTTTCTCATCTTTCTGTTTGGTTTGTTCCATGCTTGCAATCGTTTTCCAATTGTGATCTGAATGAAGTATAACATTTCCTGGCCGAGATACTTATCTCGGTCTTAGCCTTGAAATCTAACTGGTCATACTTGTCAACCTCTTCAGCCTAGGTCTTACCTCGGCTGAAGATCACTAAAAGTTGTTCCAGCCAACCATTCTTCAATCTGGCCATTCCTGCCAAACTTCTTTGGCCGAGGTAACATCATCCCGGCAAAAGAGTGTCCAAAGAAGTTTTTGTTGGTCAATCCTGCCAACCACCTTTAGCCTAGGTCCTTACTTCGGCTAAAGGGTGCAAAAAAGTTTTTTGTTTGGTCAAACCTGCCAACCACCTTTAGCCTAGGTCCTTACTTCGGCCAAAGGGTGCAAAAAAGTTTTTTGTTGGTCAAACCTGCCAACCACCTTTAGCCTAGGTCCTTACTTCGGCCAAAGGGTGCAAAAAAGTTTTTTTTGTTGGTCAAACCTGCCAACCACCTTTAGCCTAGGTCCTTACTTCAGCCAAAGGGTGCAAAAGAGTTTTGTTGGTCAAACCTGCCAACCACCTTTAGCCTAGGTCCTTACCTCGGCCAAAGGGTGCAAAAGAGTTTTGTTGGTCAAACCTGCCAACCACCTTTAGCCTAGGTCCTTACCTCGGCTAAAGGGTGCAAAAAAGTTTTTTTGTTGGTCAAACCTGCCAACCACCTTTAGCCTAGGTCCTTACTTCGGCCAAAGGGTGCAAAAGAGTGGTAAGTGTTGGTTTTTCCAGCCAACGCTGCTTTTAATGCCCCTAGCTCATTAAAACAACCGTTACAGAAAAAATACTCTATGCTGAAGAGGGAACGACTTGTTTTATTGAGGAGAATGAAAATTACAAGTACCCTAGAAAAAATAACTCGAGACTGGCAGTGTTCCATGGTCTGGGGCTTGCTATCTCCATCTTCCAAGTGGTATGCCCCTTTTCCCGCTAATCCTACCACTTTGTATGGTCCTTCCCAATTGGGCCTTAACTTGCCATCTCCGGATATCAAAGTGTTCCTTCTTTTATGTATTGGTCCAAGTGCCCAGCCGCCACTAACTCCTCCAAATGCTGCTTCAATGGCGTGCAATTTTCAGTGCGGTGTCCCTGTTCATCATGGAAGGTGCACCGCGATCTCTCATCGTAGTCATTTTGTGCTTCTCTCATCTTAGCAGGCCATCGGACGAAAGGTTCATTGCGTATCTCGCTGAGGACTCGATAGATCGGTTTTTTGAACACTGTGGTCATGGCAGTGCGGATTCTCCACCTCCTTTCATCTTGGTTCTCACCGTTGCCCTTCCTGCCTCGCCCGTCCTTGCTTGGACGTTCTACCGCATTGGCTTTTTCTGAAGTCTTTTTATCTGGTACTGCGGTTGCGCCAGTCTTTGCCTTGGTGCGGTTGACATCTTCTTCCACCCGAATGTGCTGGTGCACTCTTTCCATCAAGGCTTCCATCGTAAGGGGTGGCGTCATAGTGATTGAGTCCCTTAGTCTGTTTCCGACTGGAAGACCTCTTTTGTACTGTGCTATGGCGAGATTGGTGGGGCAATCTCCAATCTGGTTGAATGTCTCCCAATACCTTCCATTGTAGGATCTCAACGTCTCTTCGTCGCCCATGTCGATGGAGAGTAGCTGATCGATCTCCACTTGTGTTTTGGTGTTCGTTCTGAACCTTGTTACAAACGCCTCCGCCAATTGTGCCCAGGAAGCTATCCTGCCCTCTGGGAGTTTTTCGAACCAGGTCAAGCCTAAGTCCCCAAGGCTTGATGGGAAGAGGATGCACATTAAAGCCTCGTTGCGTCGGTAAACTGCCATAACCTGGCGGAAGTGGCTTAGGTGCATGTAAGGGTCCGTCTTCCCTTCGTACGTAGTGAATTTAGGCTGGTGGAAGCCTGAAGGTAATGGTGCGTTCTCTATTGCCGGAATGAATGGCGAGGTTTGCAACCTTACTAACGCCTTGTCTGTTGGTTCGTAAGCAAGGCGCGGTGTTGGCACTCCTACCTCAACGCTTCCGTGCGATCGAGGGGCCAACTGCTGAAGGGTCGAAACTCTGTGTGGGTCGTGCGCCCTGGTATCCTCCTTCCGTCGTACCTTTTCTTCCAGTACGGTCCGTAAGTCGGACGATCTAGGCATCTCCGTTGGCCTGGATGATGTCTGATGCGAGCGTGAGGGCCGATAGGTGCTTCCCTCAGTGTAAGACCTCTCAGATCTCGTTCTCTCAGACCTGGAGAACCGAGTTCTGGAGGTTCTGGTTTGAGTATCGCCTGTCCTGAGGCTTCTACTCTCCCCTTGCGACGGAGTGGTATCTCTGCCGCGGCTTTCAGAGTGACGATGGGGCGTTTTGTTTTTGTGCCCCACTCCTGTCGCCACTCCTTTGCCCTTCATCTGGCGCTTCATGGATTCCATGTCCGCCGCCATCCGTCGTATCAACTCATCCTGCTCCTTTACACGGTCCTCCAGAGTTGAAGGATCAGTCCTCCTCCTCTGTCTGTCTGGACTCTGCGATCGAGAGCGACGAGGGCTGTTATTCCGCCGTGTCCTCGTATCCCTCCTGGGATTCTGTTGATGTGGCTCCAGGTCTGCCATGGGAGGAATAAGAGGCAAGCCTTCGCGCCTCCCTCCTCCGTCTGGAGTTTGTCCATCAATGGCGAACTGTGGCAGTTCTTCAATGTGCGCCATTAGTTTTTGTTCAGGAGGATGACTTAATCAAAAGGTTTTGTTCGTTCTGTTTATTCCCACAGACGGCGCCAATTGTACGGGAAAGAAATACACCTTCTCGTATAATCTGTTGACCAAGTCTGCGCTCCTCCGTACGACGTCGTTCAACCACCTGAAAATACACACGTGAGCTAGCCGGCGGGTGTGTGCCGGAAACCTCTCCGATGCCTAAGTCAGAAAGCTTGACAAATAGACAAAAGCTCTATGAATTCAGGAGTAAAGTTGCATTACCTCTCCATAGGTGATGTTGTGAGCTTATATAGGTTCCGCGTGGCACAATCCTAGTAGGACTTTACTCCTCCGTTCAGAGTCCTCCTAGGAATAGGACTTTTACTCCTCCGTTCAGAGTCCTCCTAGGAATAGGACTTTTACTCCTCCATTCAGAGTCCTCCTAGGAATCATACTCCTGAAAGATAATGCTTATCCTTCAACACCCCCTCACTGCTTAAACCAAGTGAGATGGTTTTACCATGACCGAACTCCAACATGACCGAAGTAAACATGACTGTAGTTAGCCGCAGAATAGGCCGAACTATCGTTAGTTCGGCTCTTCCTCCCACTGTACTTACTTCGGCTTCTCATGCGCGACCCATGGCATGGCTAAACCGGACTAACAACTAGCTAGGTCCGATCGAGCTAGTCATGCTATGCCGCAACCGGACTAACTTTGAGTGTGGCCATCTGGCAACCGAACTAACCGTAGTACTCTTCTGGACCGAGATAACATTAGGCACTTCTGGGACCGGACCAACTTCAAGTCCTTCTACGACCGGACTAACTTCAAGGCTCTCTTGGACCGGTCTAACTTCAAGGCTTCTACCACGCTATCCAGAGCGAAGCCTACCAAGAGAAGCCATTACCTCGGCTCCGATTGCCATGGCGAGATAACTATTTCTACTCCGGTTGGTAACTTATAATCACGTTTGGACCGAGGTAACACTTGAAGAATTCCCTTCCATACTTGGACCGAACTAACACTTGGACCGCGGCCCACTTGCTAGTCTTTCTACCGCGACCCATATCCGTTTAGTTCTTGGACCGAAGTAAATCTATCCTTACCTCGGTCCATTACGCGGCCCAATTTCCAAGGAAGTCTCCTCCTTAGCTCGGCCAAATTTAGATATAAATTACACTCTCAGAAACCTATAAAAGAAGTATGGATGAGATATGAAGGGGAGCTCATCCCAACATTGCACACTTATAATTTTATCATTCCCAATATTACCACACTTGTAATTTTATCCCTTAGTTCTATCGCAGGCAATTAAATACGACCTCAGGGTATTATACAACACTATTTTAAGTAGTGCTATTAATCACTGTTGATTTATCTTTAAGAAAATGTTAGAGGTTCCAAAATTTCTATCAGATATTTTACTAAATATTTCATATAAATGTAGACCCAACACTTATGTAAGATCCAACCCATGTAAGATATTTAGTAAAACATTTGATAGAAATTTTGATATCCCTAACATTACTCTTATCTTTATTACGGAGTTCCAAACAAGGAATAGCCAACCCACTTAATATGTTTTGTAATTCTTCACTTGTCAGACCATCACGTACGCAGTATCACATGACACTCGAAGATTAGCTAATAATTTTGTATAACATATATAGATGATGATGCTTTTTTAGCAATAGTCCCAAGGTTTATTCTTTTGGGCCCAAAAAGATAAAATAATTTTAAATAACATATTATTTTATCGATCTGTCTATTTATTCAGTGTTTACTTATTTACCTACGTCACCTATTTGTCCACATCACGTATTTGTCTTCTTACCTATCCAAGTGTCATCTATTTATTCACTGATTTATTTACGCTTCATCTTCCTAATTATTCATGTATCACCTATCTTTTTTAAATATGTCTATTTATTTATATCACCACTACCATTAGTCTCCTCCATCAAGACTTTTCCAGTGCTAGTGACTTTTGCAAAGCAGCGGCTGGCCATTAGTGGTCCAACAATGATGAAGTGGTAGTGGATAAAAAATAAAATAAAAATTCATTTAAAATAAACAATTTGTCCTTCTTACTAAACAATTTTACTAATTATATTATTATCTTCACAAAATCAACAATGCTTGAACTAAATGTTATATCTCCATATAAATGAACTTATCACCAATCATCACATATTTTTCTATTTTTTATTTTATAGATAAAAGAATTAGAATTTAGCATTCAATTAGGTAATGGGTGCTTGACTTGTATTTTGTTGCCCCGTATTTTATTGGGCTATTCTTGGTTTTATTGGGCTTTGTAGATGTGCTATAGTTTAGTTAGTGGAGACCCAAAAATTCGATAAAATGACATGACAATATCACTATAAAAATAAATTATCTTTAATAGTGTTTTATTTTAAAGTGAATGGTTCATAGTCACATTAGTATGTATAAATTTTTTTTGTATAGTATGAAAACATAATAAATAAATAAATAAAAAGTAAACTATGTGCACATAATCTAGACAAAAAAATATATCTAGAAAATTAATATAAGGTTGAGATTCAACTCTATATATTGTAGAATTCATATTTTAAATGAATCTAATTATACATAAATATCTTAATCATTTTTGTGTACCTTTTAAAAAAATTGTATGGAGACTTGTAAGAATTTAGGTGAAGTGTGACTTAAAATTTTTATTTTCTGGATGGTATGGTATTTATTGTTTTAAAATGTATGAAATTTGTAATTTTTATGAGGCACATATTTGTTTTTTTTTTTTTTTAATTTTAAAAAACTGCTTTGTATGTTGTTTCCCCTTTGCATTTAAATGGATTGGTGTTGGGGCGTGCCGATACTCGTGTAATTACCTTTTCCAAAAGTGAGACATGTTAATTTACTTTTATTAAGTAGTTTTGGCTGTATAATTTGTATAAACCAATCACAATTCAATACGTGGCATGAAAAGGACAATTTGGAAAGGTAATACAAATTGCCAACCATAATCACACACGTGTCAACTCATATTGGTAATAATGGGTCTGTATAGTACTGGAAAGATTGAGGGATATAAGGTGATGTGGCCTAACGGTTACTCATAAGGTTCAAATTCAAAATCAGGAGGAAAGCCTAACTGCAAACATGGCGTAGTGTGACTGACTGTGAGAGAGCATGTTCAGCGATTAGTTTATTACACTTCATTCACAGGAGTAGTTTCAAATAGTTTATTGCTGTAAACCTCTACGAGGCTGGGTCAGATCATTGTAAGTTTTTCATTTTATTTAATGAAATTCTGCAATTATTATTTACTTAATTGTTATTTACTAAATTCTCCTAAACAAGTCATCAGTAAAAATCCTCTTCATTGAGGCTGAAAGAACTAAAACACAATTGTCTGATAATTGGTTGGCAATTAATCTCTTGTAAGGATTGATTGATCCTTGCTGGCACGCTTAAAATTAAAATACTAACCTTCGAAAGCCAAAAAAGTCAAAATATATTTTTGGCACACCCAGTGGGACTAATTGAAATGGCTAGACGTAGGAGATAAGGAGAAAATGAACGCCTGGAAGAAGTGTGGAAGGAGAGGTAGAGGTACCTGATCCAGAGGATAATGTGATAACACATCCCTGTGGAAGCACCTATCTCATCAGAACCTATGGTCGAATAGACCAGTAATGCAAAACATGCACCCATGTCCAGAATATTGGATGAGGCCATGGAATTAGACCACCCATTGTTCCTTTGCTCAGCCAATGAATCCATGGAGGCCTTGTAGACGTGCCCGAACGTCCCGCGCTCGCTGCGCGTATGGCGAAATCCGGTTTGTTCATTGGACTCTTCATTACTCATGTCATGGTTCTAAATCTAATCTGCAAAGTGCAATGCAAGACGATAAATCACCAAAGATCCAAATCCGGCAAATCGTTTGGAAACTGATTTGTGTAAAGAAGTGCCAAACATGGACTGCTTTGCCAGATACAGAGTCGCCACTTAAAATTTTGTTTTGGGGGATTTAGGAAACCCTGACTCGTACCTAAGGCCACGTGTTCGTCATCACCAATGTTGCCTCGGCTCGGGAACTTGGGTACGAGAGGGAGGTCATGCAATGAGCACCCCCGTTCGCCCGATCAAAGATCGGCCTTTACTAAGCATGATATTTTATTTTTGAAAACACATGTGTTCTTACCGGTTTATTAGCTAGCTTACTATGTGATGCGCACAGCATACAAGTATAGACTAGATCGCCTAAGTTGGAACAAAACATCTCATGTTTGTTTGAAAATGGTTTGGAGGTGCTACTCGCAAGTAGGCTAAATCGAGGATTTCAATGAATTGTTTCAATTCAAGCAATCCAACCTTCACCCATAGGCATTCAGGCAGTTAAACACTTAAGCAGTTAGCCTCATGGCAAGCATGCTATCATGGCAACACTCACACTCATGCAAGATACTAAAGCATAAAAGCTTACCTAGTACTCCGAGCCAAAACAAGAAGCTAGTTAGTAATCAATGCATGATCCTAGCTATGTTGATATGGCTAATGCAACACATGCAAAAATGCGACTAAGATAGGCTCAGCTATTCTAAGATAGCATATGAAATGCAACTTGATAACATGTATTCAAATCGGAATTGAAATACAATGCAGTTAGTATGATGCGCCGAGCCCGGTGCATGCAAGACAGATGAATGGATGCACGTATGCAAGTATAAGGATGCTAATTGAAACATGACCTAGAACTAACCATTGTAAGCGGTTAAGTAAAAGGGAGAAAGAAATGGGGGTTGGAAGACATGCATTGCACATACGCATGCTTATTACAAAATTCGCCCTCTCGACGGAGGGTCCGAATGAATACGCTGAGCTAGCTATGCTAAGCTAATCAACTAATCTAAAAATCTAATTAGACTAATTATTACACAACCGAATTGAATAACTAGCTACAACTAATTATTACAAAGCTTTAACTAATCAAACGAATTAATTAAATTACAAATTCATGCTAAGCATTAAAATATGTAAACTAGGCCGCCTCAGCTCTGCCTTGAACAAGGAAGGATGCATGCTCTCGATTCCCGTCCCGAAAAGCTCTCCCAAATGCTCTTTAGAGGCTCTGTCTACAGGGTGTCCTTGAAAACTAGCTGTTGTATCTTACCAAAACAGTGCTGAGGAGTGCACCAGTGGCCTGCCGGCCATGAGGAGCTGCTGCCGACCACCCAGCTGGCCAAGAGTGCACACTGCCGGCCACAAATGAAGAGCTGCCGGCCATTTGTGTGGCACTGCCGGCCACTGGTGTGCTGTGACACCAAGCTGCAACAGAGCACAAAACAGAGGAAATGGAGGGTCTCCCAAGGGTATGTACGCACTATGCCACTTCATATCACCTCAAAACATCAAGGGAGAGGCATAATCGGATCCAAGACCATCAATCACGCATCTCTATGCATGATGGCCAAAGATCCAACTTGTGCAATTCAATGTAAAATGAATGCACAAGGAACACATAAATGCCTAGAACTCTATCATGCATCGTCAAGAGCGTCAGCGACTGAGAATTGAGGCTCGTTTTATCACTTTAAGTATGAAACGTCCCTCGTTTCTCGTGTTTGGTTTAACACTCGAGCCAAACACAATGCAATGCATGCAACATGGAGATGCCATACAATGCAACAAAAGCATGCCAAATGCAATGTAACAAACATGCAAAGTACAAAGCAACCTAAACATGCAAACATGCAAAGCAACCTAAACATGCAAACATGCAAAAGTACCAAGCATGCAACAACATGCAATGCGACAAGCATGTGACCATGACAAAATGGAACAAGCATGCGACAACATGCAAGACAAGCATGCAACAACATGCAAAGATGGACTTAAACCAAAATGGACAGACCTCAATCATGTCCAAATCAGTGGCCAAACACCAAAACAAAGGCACCAAAAGACAAGGCATGCATGCACAATGCATTGGCCAATCAACTAGGCCTAAGAGCACAACTCACAAGAGTGCTCAAGGAGTGATAAACATGGA
This sequence comes from Camellia japonica, assembly GCA_030407325.1. Taxonomy (NCBI): domain Eukaryota; kingdom Viridiplantae; phylum Streptophyta; class Magnoliopsida; order Ericales; family Theaceae; genus Camellia; species Camellia japonica. The sequence continues at coordinate 189,418,047 of JAPPVO010000059.1, read as the reverse complement.
AGTGTGACAACACTAAATGGACTGATATAAGGTATGAAATGATGCCAAATCATTTAAACAACATAAGCATAGCATGCAAAGGTCCTTAACGCATGAAGCGAGTAAAGAGGACTACAAAGGGGGGGGGATGCAATATATAGCACAAGTGCATGAACCAAACATGCACAGAGTTCAAGTAGGTCAAAACAAAGACCTAAACATGCTGAGATGGAGGCTCAAAGACCTAGGCATGCAAGCATACAAGCTAAGCCACAAACAAGGCAACAATGGGCAACACTCAAAGGCACTTAAAGAGTGAATGAAGTGGGAACATAGTCATGCTATAAGCTCTGAAATGAAGTATTAAATGATGCCAAATAATCTAAATAGCTCAAAGATAGCATGCATGAGTCATCAAAACACAAAACTAACAAGGCCAATTGCACTACAGCTATACAAAGCATGAAGCATATGGAAAAGGCAACCCAAAACAGTCCTAGAACATGTTAAAGTGATACTAAAACATGTATGGAAGGAAGCCAAAACAAGCTAACATGAAGGGCATAAGGCACAATGCTGTAACAACCCTCTTACTGATTACCGATAAACTACTGAATTAGCTACTGGTTACTGCTAAACTGAACTGATAATGACTGATAATTGAATTAACTGAAGTACTGAATGGACTGATTGAAATCGAAACTGAAATTGAATAAGTTTATCTATCGAATTGCATATTGCATCTGTTTAATTGATTGATTATCTGTTTGAATTCATATGTTTAAATTGCTAATTGAAGGCCTTATCGGCGGCCGAATTAGGAACCGTTTAGAGTTTTGGGATCAGTAGAATATTTGTGATTTAATGGTATATTTATCTGAAAACTGATTAGGTACGATTAAATTAGATTAAAATAAGCTAAATTGAACAAGTTTGACTTATCTACCAAACTACCCTTAGTGGCCCACTACCTTGCACTTGTTGAGCCTTGTATACATTACACCAAAACATTTGCTCAGCTTCATCCTTGCTCCCACCGAAATTAGAAGAGAGCTAGAGAGAGAGAGAATTGTTCTTGTTGATTTGGCTTGAAACCTTGAAGAATTACTTGAGAATTGAAGTGTAGATTGCTCATTTAGCTTCCACACCTTGATTACAAGACTTAGGTAAGAGAATTCATCATCTTCTTGTTGTCTTTAAGCTTCATCTTGCATGGTTCATGCTCCATTGTAAGATTAAATCATGATTTAGTGCTAAGAGGTTGAATTATGCTTGGATTGTTGCATGCATGCTTGAATTGGTGCATTTTGAAGTGGAATTCATGATGGATTGTACATGCATGCTCATGTTTCTATCAAAGTCCATGTTTTCATTTTGTTTTTCAACTATTGAGCTCATTAGAGCAAGATTTGAACCTTGAATTTTGGTTTGAAGTTCATGCATTGCATGTTTTGAAATTGTCCTTGAAATGGGTTTGAAAAATGGCTTTAATTGACCAACTCTTGGCCCTTGCATGTACAAATTGGCTTTTGAAACTTGTTGTATATTGAATGTAGATGTATTTTCCAGAATTTGGGCCTGAGAGGTTGAGTATTGGGTTGAGAATGCTTGGTTTGAGCTTGGGAGGCAAATCTGGAAATTTCCAGATTTGGCTTCTTCGCTCGAGCGAAGGATTCCTCGCTCGAGCGAGCACCCTTTATTCGGGGCTCCGCTCGAGCGAGCATCGAGCGTGGTATCGCGCGTAAAAATCCAGCAACCAGTACTTTTACTGTTTCATCAGACCGCTCGAGCGAAGGATTGTTCGCTCGAGCGAAGCCTTTGATTTTGCAACCTCGCTCGAGCGAAGGAAGGCTCGCTCGAGCGAGACCCCTGTTTTCAGCAACTTTTGAAAAATGCCTTCCAACTGTATTTTTGCATCCTCATCTCATTCTAGGCATTCTTAGGCCTAGTTTAAGGCATCTTAATGAGGATTTAGACGTAGAACCACACCGAGGAAATTTGGGGATTTAATTATCATCCTTCCCGACTGTGAAACTTAGTGTGTGTTCTATGTGTTAACTGTTTAGGGTTGGCTCTCGGGGACGCGCTCTAGCTGCTATTAGCCCAATCTCTGTGAGTAACGATTGTGTAAAGATATGTTCAAAATGGTTATCTTTTGAATACTGAACTGAACTGTTTATTGAACTGATATTATTTACTGAATGAATGTATGTCCCGTATTCTGAACTGTATTGTGGCATCCTTAGCACTTACGGTTTACTGTTACTGTTACAGAGCTCTGTCGGTCCCCTTGTGGAACCATACTGTTTACTGATTGATGGCCATCATTACTGTTGGGTCTGTTAAGACCCGGTCCTTTTGGACCTACTGTTTATAGGCTAATGGGTGTACCACATATGACTGATTGACTGCAATACTGAAAGACTGAAATACTGTTTAATGAACTGTTTTAATTACTGTAAGGACATTCATTCATAACCTCTTTACGCTTTATGTTATTCACTGGGCTTTAGCTCACTGTTTATATATATATGTAGGTCCTCAGCAGCCAGACCAGAGCTAGGAGCGTGGGTTGGTCCCCAGTTTTGTCAAGCTAGCCTATGTGCCTCACTGCGAGGTTCCGAGTTGCCATGCTTTGGCTTGGGGTTTTTGTGTCCCCCATCGGTCTCCTTACTGTTTTGTACTACTGTATAGACTGTCTACTGTTTTACTGTACTGTTATCGAGGGATTAGGTCCCCGTACTGAATGTTTTGTATATGATTGTATAGACTTTACTGTTCGGAACCGTATGAATGCATGAAAAATGTTTTTGGCATACAGGTTTTCACAGCTCAATGGACACTAGTTATTTACTGTATTGGCTTCCGCCAGGCCCTGTACTCTGATTTACTGTATTACTGTTAAGCAGGCCTTCGGTAATCTCGGATTACTGGCCGGTTACGGTGCTAAACCCATAGGGCCGGGTTTGGGTCGTGACAGAGTGGTATCAGAGCGATACTTATCACGAGTTATACCGCACACACGTGTCCAAATGAGCTATAGGGTGTCCTAGAAAAGCAATTAGGGCATCTCATGAACTTTAAAAGTGTGTGCTTATGACTGGCTGATTATATGTTAAAATGTTAAACTGTTTAATTATACAACCGCTTATAATGATAACTGTTATAACTGCTTATAGTGAAATGGATAACACAAACGCTGCAAATGAAACTGAATCATCATCCTCTGAGGCCAGAATGGCCAGACTTGAACAAATGATGGGACTGATAATTGAAAGACTAGATCAACAACCGAACCAACAGCCCCCACCCCCTCCTCCTCCGGTGCAACCGGAACAGAATGTACAGAATGTGAATGCTAATGAGGTGGACATTATTGCACTGACTCATAAATTCAGCAAGTTGAAACCGCCATCCTTTCAGGGAGGCCTTGAACCATTGAAGGCTGAAGCATGGGTTTTGGAGACTGAGAAACTGTTTGAAGTGTTTCCGTGTTCGGAGGCAAACAAAGTACTGTTAGCTACCTTCACCTTGCAAGAAGAAGCAAGAAGGTGGTTGATGCTTACTCGTGATGATAATACAGTTATGACTTGGGCTCAGTTTAAAGTAGCCTTCTTCGAAAAGTACTTCCCTCAGTGTGTTAGGGACAGGAAGGTCACTGAATTTGAACAGTTAAAACAGGGCACAATGTCAGTTGCTGAATATGAGACAAAGTTTACCGGACTTGCTCGATATGCACCACATATGGTGGATACTGAATACAAGAAGGCCAGGAGATTTGAAGGCGGCCTGAATGTTGCTATCCTTACCTTGACCGAGTCAACATGTTGAAATTGCCAACTTATGTGGGTGTCCTTGACAGGGCCTTGATGGCCGAATCAAATATTGAAGCACTGAAAACTGAAACACCAACAACTGAATGGCATGGTAAAAGGCATGGGTTCAAGTTTAAGAAAGGCAAGCATAACCCTGCAAACAAGAAACAGAATACGGGGTCAACAACTAGCCCCAGCCAAGGGAGTGGATTCATTCCACCCTGCTCTACATGTGGCAACAAGCACAAAGGAGTTTGTCACAACATAACGGGAGCCTGGTTCAGATGTGGCAAGGTGGGCCACAGAATTAAAGACTGCCCTTCTGCTCCACCAGTTGGTAGTAAAGCTACACCGAGCGCAGCAGCATCAAATGTAGCACCAAAGCCTAACCCCAAAGCTACCGGGAAAGAGCCTATGAGGCAGGGCCGAGTGTTCGCCCTAGTACCGGGAGACGTGCAAAACACTGAGACTGTTGTGTCAGGTATCCTCTCTATCTGTGCTCAAAATGCATATGTATTGATTGATTCGGGGTCTACACACTTGTAACAGCGCCCGCGTGGGACCTCGTTACAGCTCGGACTCGATTTGTGTCGCGGTTCTAAATCTGAACCAAAGAGTCCACCTCTGGCAAATCGTTTTGAAGAAAACAGATTTTTGAAAAAGTAGTGCCAAACATGGATTGCTTTGCCAGATTACAGAGTCGCCACCTAAATATTTTTAAAATGGGGAATTTAGGAAACCCTGACTCGGTGCCGAAGGCCACGTGTCCGTCATCACCAAAGTGGTCTTGGCTCGGGAGCTTGGGTACGATCGGGGAAGGTCAGCTATGAGCACCCCCTTTCGCCCGGTCCGAAGACCGGCCTCTACTAACTGTGATATCCAATTTTGAAAACTTTATGCGTTCTTATTCCGGTTATTAGCCTAGGATTACTATGTTGTGCGCACAGCAAACAAGTATAGACTAGATCGCCTAATTTGGGAATAAGCATTGCATATCCGTCTTGTTTGGAAAACAGTTTGAAATTGCTACTTGCGAGTAGGCTAAAACACGGATTTCAATGAGTATTCCCAACTCAAGTAATCCAACCTTCACCCACAGGCATTCAAACAGTTTATGACACATAAGCATTTAGCCGCGTGGCAATCATACCGTCATGTTAACATTCACACGCATGCGACATGCTAAAGCATAAAACTTACATCGTACTCCGTGCCAAAACAAGAAACCAGTTAGCAAAACATGCATGACCTAGTTTATGTTAAGTGACTAATGCATCGCATACGGAATGTAATCTAGACAGGCTCGGCTATCCTAAGCATGGCACATGAAATGCAACAACTATCACGTATTCAATTTGGAATTGAAAGTACGATGCAGTTTGTATGATGTACCGAGCCCGATGTATGTAAACAAATGCATGAATGCACGCATGCATTGCATAAAGTATGCTAATTTAGATGTGCCCTAATCTACCATCATAAGCAGGTAAATAAAAGGGACAGAAAGAAATGGGGGTTTGGAAGACATACACCCACTCACACACACTTATTACAATTTTGCCCTCGCTCGGAGGGACCAAAAGAATATACAAATTAATTAACTACGCAAGCTAATTAAAATATTACAAACTAACTAAATTAATTAACAAATTAACTAAGTTAATTAAAGCAGTAAACGCCTCAGGAAGAGGGCTCAAATGCAGCGCGCGCTCGGAATTTGCTCGGAATCGCACTGCCATGCACGGATTGCCTCTGTTTCCCCTGCTATCCTCCTCTGAAAATTGCCGAAGTCCCAGGAGAGCCTCTTAGGGCACTGGGGAGTACCACCGGCTGGGGTAGAGCACCACCGGCTGAAGGAGGAGGCCACCGGCACTGAATTGTTTCATCGGCTGGGAAAACACTGCCGGTCGGCACTAAAAAGTGCCGGTCGGCACAAAATGTTCTGCAGATCCTGCAACTCACAGCAGCAGAGGACAAACTATGCATGGCAAGGTAATTCAAGGTATGTATGCACAAAACACATCCCACATCATGTTAATGACTCAATGGGGTATGTGCCTCGATCCTCGGACCACCAATCGCGCATTTTCATGCATGATGGCCCTAAGAATCAAGAATGCAACTTTACTATAAAATGCATGCAAACCAAATAATCAAACAAGGGTGCCAAACCCCCATCAAACTCACTTAAAGGGGCTTGGCATGCATGTCAATATGATGAAGCCCTAAGCATGGCAACTAGTATGCAATATGGACAATGCAAGGTGCTCATGCAAGCATACAAACGAGCATATGAAGCAAGCATGCAAACCAATGGAATAATGGATTTAGACATGAGTTAGGCAACTCAAAAGGACCTAAAACCAGTGACTAAAGCGCCTAGAAATGGAGACTAGACACGCACCCGCATGCACATGTTAAGGTACCCACTCCAAGGCACAAACAAAACGACATTCAAGCACACTTGAGATGATTCAAACATGGACTATTAGCATGCATTAAAAGCTCTCAAATTCATTTCAAACATGATGCCAAATCATGCAATAAATCAAATCAAACAAAGCATGCAAATAGCCTAGGCTTAAGGCAAGCTAATAGGGCATTAAACCACACTTTGCACAAACATACATGGCATGCACTAATCAACCTAAAACAGGTTTCTAGCATGTCAAAACAAAGCCAAATGGCTACTTAGATGGCATCTAAGAGTCATTAAATCAAAGGCATGCATTGAAGCCAAAACAAGGGGCATACAACACATGCTCCTAAAGCATTAACAAGGCCACTAAGGCGAGCATACAAGCACACCAAGGGGACTGAAATTGCATGTCAAGTGGCCCCAAACCACCAAAATAATGCAAACAACACATGCTACACATGCACACACTTGAGACCAACAAGCCACCATACAAAGGAGCTATATTAAGCATGCTAAAATCAAACCAAATAACTATGGTCAGACCTAAAACATGTTAAAATAAGCACAAAAGCTTCATGAATCAAGGCCTAAAACATGCTAAAAATGAAGGCATACAACCTAGTGCATGTTAAGGCATAGCAAGGCATTACATGATAACTATGCTAAGCATGCATAAGAGACCAAAACCAACTTGAAATCATGTTATAACATGGAAATATAAGCATGGAAAACAAGTCAAACATGCTCAACACCACTCGAGCATGAAGCTCCATAAGGAAGCAAAACTTGCCCTTTTCAAGGACATCAAGGAGAGGGGGTGGCCCTCCCCTTTTGGAGACTTCAAGGCACCATCTCCACCACTGAAATCCCTCAAGATTTCAGTGGGGGAGAGGCCCAAGTACCAAAGTCTCGGATCTCTCACAAAATGGTACAAAAAGTACCCTTTTCAAGGCCTAAGGGTGGTCAAACCTACCCAAAGTGCAAAACACTCTTGATAAACAATGAAGAGGGTTAAAAAACAGAACTTTTATGTGTTATGGACTAAGCACAAAAACAACTCTAAGCTAGGCAAAAATGGAATGCAAGAATGGGGTAAAAATGACTAGTTTCTTACCCTTGACGACCACCTTCACAAAGGTTGATGTTGTTGCTTCCTTGAGCTTCAAACCAGCCAAGAACACCAAGAACAAGCCCTTAGCACCTCAGTTCCAAGAGGAAGGTGAAACACTAGGTGTTGATGTGCAATAGTAAGGCACAAACACCTAGTGTACAAAACAAGAAAGAAAGAGAGAGATAGGATAGATACACAAAACCTAACCTAAAACCAGAGTTTCTCCCTCTCCTAGAATGTCTAACTCTCTAATTTTTTCTAACCCTTGAGCTAAGAGAAGAGCCTTCTCTTGTATAGGCATGAAAACTTAAAGTTAAGGCATCAAAAGGGCTCATCCCTCCATACACGTGTATGGAGGGGAAACAAACACCAGAAAGCTGTCTGAAAATATCTCCAAAAACAGCTGTAAAGTGGTCGGCAGGGCAAAATGGTCATTTTGCCAAAAATAGTGCCGACCGGCACAAAATAGTACAGACCGGCACAATATAGTGCCGGTGGCCACACCAGCCAGCCGGTGGCCTCTAGCCACAGCCGGTGGTATGTGGGGATGCCTCACAAAGCATTCCCTGCCCTCCCAAGGCAAAACACAAGTGTTTGGTGCAAAACCAAACACCAAACGGTCGAGTTCGGAGGTCCTGAGGCAAGGTGCGCGTAGCCGAGAACTCCAAACGAACACAAACATGGATAATCACCGAGTGTTCCAACGGTGACGTCCAAGTCTTGAGGACGGTCAAAAATGGGGTGTCTACAACACTCATATGTGTCGCATGCTTTTTCACGGAAATTGAATAGACCCTTAGAACCCATGAATTACTTGTTAGCCGTATCATCACCTGTTGGGGGATCCATGACATGTGCATATATGTATCCTGCTGTGAAATTATTGTTGGGGATGCACATCTATTTATTGATTTACTGCCATTGAATATTGATCATTTCGATGTAATATTGGGGATGGATTGGTTACAAAAATATCGTGCCACTATAGACTGTGTAACAAAACAAGTAGTTTTCCGTCCACCTGGTTTGCCTGAATTTGTGTTTAATGGGAGTGGAGTAGTACCTCCTCCGTATCTGATTTCTTCTGTGAAAGCTGTTAAACTGATTAGAAAGGGGTGTAAAGGATATCTGTGTTCTGTGCTGACAGTGCCTACTAATGATAGTGTTGAAACTGATGTGAATTGTATTCCTATAGTCAGAGAATTCCCAGATGTATTTCCAGATGATCTGCCAGGGGATTTAATCGACAGGGAGATTGAATTTACCGTTGATGTGATTCCGGGTACACAGCCGATATCCAAAACTCCCTACAGAATGGCTCCAACTGAACTGAAGGAACTGAAAGTGCAATTGCAAGAGTTGTTAGACAAGAAGTTTATCAGGCCCAGTACTTCACCGTGGGGGCGCCTGTTTTGTTTGTCAAGAAGAAAGATGGTTCACTGAGACTGTGTATTGATTACCGCGAACTGAACAAGGTAACTGTAAATAATAAATATCCATTACCGCGTATTGATGATTTATTTGACCAGTTACAGGGTGCACAAGTCTTTTCCAAGATTGATCTCAGATCGGGGTATCACCAACTGAAAGTTAGACCGGAAGACATCGATAAAACTGCTTTTAGAACGAGGTATGGCCACTATGAATTTTTAGTTATGCCATTCGGAGTCATGAATGCCCCTACTGCATTTATGGATCTTATGAACAGAATTTTTAAATCGTACCTTGATGATTTCATTGTGGTATTTATTGATGACATACTGATTTATTCTAAGACTGTTGAAGAACATGAACATCATCTGAGACTTGCCCTGCAAACCTTAAGAGAACAGAAACTGTATGCTAAACTGTCTAAATGTGAATTTTGGCTTGACCATGTTATGTTTTTGGGGCATGTTGTTAGCAAAGATGGAATTTCTGTTGATCCGCAGAAAATTGAAGCTGTAGTGAACTGGCCTAGACCAACGAATGTAATCGAAGTCCGAAGCTTTTTGGGATTGGCTGGATATTACAGAAGATTTGTTAAAGATTTCTCCAAGATTGCCTTACCACTGACTCAGTTGACACAGAAGGGGATATCATTTGACTGGACTGACTAGAGGGAAACAGCGTTCCAAGAGTTGAAAACTCGACTTGTAACTGCACCGGTCCTTACTCTGCCCTCAGGTATAGATGGTTACACTATTTTTAGTGATGCTTCTCATAAGGGTTTGGATGTGTTTTAATGCAGAATGGGAGAGTTATTGCTTATGCTTCCCGACAGTTGAGACCGCATGAAAAGAATTACCCAACCATGATCTGGAACTTGCTGCAGTGGTTTTTGCATTGAAAATTTGGCGTCACTATTTGTATGGGGCAACATGTGAAGTATATACCGACCACAAGAGTTTGAAATACTTCTTCACGCAGAAAGAACTGAATATGAGACAGCGGAGATGCTTGAACTGATCAAAGATTATGACCTACAGATTCTGTACCATCCGGGAAAAGCCAATACCGTTGCCGATGCTTTGAGCCGAAAATCGATTGGGAACTTAGCCTGTTTGTTGACTGGACAGAAGGAGTTGCTTTGTGACCGTGAAAAGTCTGAGATTGAAATTGTTTTGAAGGAACAAGGTGGAACCTTAGCTGCTATTTCTGCTCAACCAGCCTTGATTGAAGAAGTTAAAGAGAAACAGCAATTGGATGACTTCTTGAAAAAGATCATCGAAGAAAGAGAGTCTAAGCCGAGACCGGGTTTCAAGTTTGAGAACAATGTATTGAAGTTTCAAGAAAGATGTGTGTACCAAATGACACTGAATTGAAAAGAAGAGTTCTGCAAGAAGGCAACAATTCGAAGTTTCGATCCACCCGGGGAATACGAAAATGTATCAAGACCTGAAACAGAATTTCTGGTGGCCGGGAATGAAGAAAGAAATTGCCGACTTTGTGTCCAAGTGTCTTCATTGCCAACAAGTCAAAGCTGAACATCAACGACCTGCCGGATTACTGCAACCCTTACCCATACCAGAGTGGAAATGGGAGCATATCACGATGGATTTTATCGTTGGGTTACCTCGCTCCAGGAAAGGTATGGATTCTATTTGGGTTATTGTTGATAGACTGACTAAATCTGCACACTTCCTACCTGTCAAGACAATCTATAATGCGGATAAATTGGCTGTTATCTATATTGATGAAATTGTTAGACTGCATGGAGTGCCTGTGTCTATTGTTTCTGACAGGGATTCAAAGTTTACATCGAGGTTCTGGCAAAGCCTACAGACTGCATTGGGAACTGAATTGAGGCTGAGTAGTGCCTATCATCCTCAGACAGATGGACAGTCAGAAAGGACCATCCAAACTTTAGAGGATCTACTGAGAATGTGTGTCCTTGAGTTTCAGGGAAACTGGGAAAGTCATTTGCCATTGGCTGAATTCGCCTACAACAACAGCTACCATTCGAGTATTGGTATGGCGCCTTTCGAGGCATTGTATGGCAGAAAGTGTAGATCTCCAATTTGCTGGGCAGAAGTTGGAGATGGGCCTTTGCTTGGGCCCGAGATTGTATATGAGACGACTGAAAAGATCAAACTGATACAGCAGAGACTGAAAACCGCACAGAGTAGACAGAAAAGTTATGCGGACGTCAGAAGACGGGACAGAGAGTATGAAGTGGGTGATCACGTGTTTGTGAAAGTGACACCAATGAAAGGCCAGACTCGTTTTGGAGTCAAAGGCAAGTTAGCGCCGAGATATGTCGGACCGTATCAGATTATTGAGAAAATCAATCCAGTGGCGTATCAAGTTGCGCTCCCTCCTGAAATGGAGCATATGCATAATGTTTTTCACATTTCAATGTTGAGAGATTATCTCCGGGATCCCTTCCACGTGATTGAGCCTACTCGTATCGTGTTGAGTGATGACTACACTTACGAGGAACGGCCTATACAGATTGTGAACAGACGGATCAAGAAACTGAGAAACAAAGAGATCCCATTGGTAAAAGTTGACTGGCAGAACCATGGTGGTGTGTATGCCACTTGGGAAAGGGAAGATGACATGGCTAGGCGATATCCTGATTTGTTCCCGCTGAATCCTGTTTTCTTCCAGAATGAAGGTAACTCGAGTTTAGAGGACTAAACTCCTTATAAGGAGGGGAGACTGTAACAACCCTCTTACTGATTACCGATAAACTACTGAATTAGCTACTGGTTACTGCTAAACTGAACTGATAATGACTGATAATTGAATTAACTGAAGTACTGAATGGACTGATTGAAATCGAAACTGAAATTGAATAAGTTTATCTATCGAATTGCATATTGCATCTGTTTAATTGATTGATTATCTGTTTGAATTCATATGTTTAAATTGCTAATTGAAGGCCTTATCGGCGGCCGAATTAGGAACCGTTTAGAGTTTGGGATCAGTAGAATATTTGTGATTTAATGGTATATTTATCTGAAAACTGATTAGGTACGATTAAATTAGATTAAAATAAGCTAAATTGAACAAGTTTGACTTATCTACCAAACTACCCTTAGTAGCCCACTACCTTGCACTTGTTGAGCCTTGTATACATTACACCAAAACATTTGCTCAGCTTCATCCTTGCTCCCACCGAAATTAGAAGAGAGCTAGAGAGAGAGAGAATTGTTCTTGTTGATTTGGCTTGAAACCTTGAAGAATTACTTGAGAATTGAAGTGTAGATTGCTCATTTAGCTTCCACACCTTGATTACAAGACTTAGGTAAGAGAATTCATCCTCTTCTTGTTGTCTTTAAGCTTCATCTTGCATGGTTCATGCTCCATTGTAGGATTAAATCATGATTTAGTGCTAAGAGGTTGAATTATGCTTGGATTTGCATGCATGCTTGAATTGGTGCATTTTGAAGTGGAATTCATGATGGATTGTACATGCATGCTCATGTTTCTATCAAAGTCCATGTTTTCATTTTGTTTTTCAACTATTGAGCTCATTAGAGCAAGATTTGAACCTTGAATTTTGGTTTGAAGTTCATGCATTGCATGTTTTGAAATTGTCCTTGAAATGGGTTTGAAAAATGGCTTTAATTGACCAACTCTTGGCCCTTGCATGTACAAATTGGCTTTTGAAACTTGTTGTCTATTGAATGTAGATGTATTTTCCAGAATTTGGGCCTGAGAGGTCGAGTATTGGGTTGAGAATGCTTGGTTTGAGCTTGGGAGGCAAATCTGGAAATTTCCAGATTTGGCTTCTTCGCTCGAGCGAAGGATTCCTCGCTCGAGCGAGCACCCTTTATTCGGGGCTCCGCTCGAGCGAGCATCGAGCGTGGTATCGCGCGTAAAAATCCAGCAACCAGTACTTTTACTGTTTCATCAGACCGCTCGAGCGAAGGATTGTTCGCTTGAGCGAAGCCTTTGATTTTGCAACCTCGCTCGAGCGAAGGAAGGCTCGCTCGAGCGAGACCCCTGTTTTCAGCAACTTTTGAAAAATGCCTTCCAACTGTATTTTTGCATCCTCATCTCATCCTAGGCATTCTTAGGCCTAGTTTAAGGCATCTTAATGAGGATTTAGACGTAGAACCACACCGAGGAAATTTAGGGATTTAATTATCATCCTTCCCGACTGTGAAACTTAGTGTGTGTTCTATGTGTTAACTGTTTAGGGTTGGCTCTCGGGGACGCGCTCTAGCTGCTATTAGCCCAATCTCTGTGAGTAACGATTGTGTAAAGATATGTTCAAAATGGTTATCTTTTGAATACTGAACTGAACTGTTTATTGAACTGATATTATTTACTGAATGAATGTATGTCCTGTATTCTGAACTGTATTGTGGCATCCTTAGCACTTACGGTTTACTGTTACTGTTACAGAGCTCTGTCGGTCCTCTTGTGGAACCATACTGTTTACTGATTGATGGCCATCATTACTGTTGGCTCTGTTAAGACCCGGTCCTTTTGGACCTACTGTTTATAGGCTAATAGGTGTACCACATATGACTGATTGACTGAAATACTGAAAGACTGAAATACTGTTTAATGAACTGTTTTCATTACTGTAAGGACATTCATTCATAACCTCTTTACGCTTTATGTTATTCACTGGGCTTTAGCTCACTGTTTATATATATATGTAGGTCCTCAGTAGCCAGACCAGAGCTAGGAGCGTGGGTTGGTCCCCAGTTTTGTCAAGCCAGCCTATGTGCCTCACTGCGAGGTTCCGAGTTGCCATGCTTTGGCTTGGGGTGTTTTTGTGTCCCCCATCGGTCTCCTTACTGTTTTGTACTACTGTATAGACTGTCTACTGTTTTACTGTACTGTTATCAAGGGATTAGGTCCCCGTACTGAATGTTTTGTATATGATTGTATAGACTTTACTGTTCAGAACCGTATGAATGCATGAAAAATGTTTTTGGCATACAGGTTTTCACAGCTCAATGGACACTAGTTATTTACTGTATTGGCTTCCGCCAGGCCTTGTACTCTGATTTACTGTATTACTGTTAAGCAGGCCTTCGGTAATCTCGGATTACTGGCCGGTTACGGTGCTAAACCCATAGGGCCGGGTTTGGGTCGTGACAAATGCATACAAGGCAAATATGGTGATTACACTACACCTATTAAGACCAAGCATGGGATGACTTAACAAACAAAAATCAGAGTTATATCATGGCATAATAACCCCAAAAACACATTGAAATGATAGCTCGTAAGCTTAGGTATGAAAGCATACGCAATGATCCATGTTAAGGCATAAAGGGGCAAACCCTCCAACGCATTGAATAAGTGAAAGATGCAAGTGCATGATCATGGAACATGGACTGAAATCACATTTCACATGATGCCAAATCATGAAAATAGTTTAAATAATACATGCTAATGGACTCAATGCACAAAGCCTACAAGCTAGAGTGAACCATAGCTACACAAGGCAAGTCATGCATGACCAAAACAACACAAATCAGAGTTAAATCATGTTAAAACATGGACAAAAGCTTTTTGAAGTTAAGCCTAAAGCATGCTAGAATGACATGTTAAAGCATGAGACACACTAGGCCAATTCATGGAATTACACTACAAGTGTATGGAGCATGCAAGGGGCCATCAAACCCACCCAAAACAAAGTCATGGAAAGCTAAAACAACACCAAAAATCTACTGAAATGGAGACAAAACAAGCTAGAATGACATGTTACTTCATGAAGCATACAAGACTAGTTTGTGTGATTTACACTACAAGTGTATTATGCATGCATGGAGTGACAAAACCAAATAAAAACAGAGGTATGCCACAGCAAAATAAGCCCGAATACAAGCTAAGATATGACCAACATAAGCTTAACAAACATGCTTACATATGAGGCATTCAAAGCAAGCATTGAAGACACAAGGAGAGGGGATGACCCTCTCTCTTTTGGGACCTCAAAACACCCTTCCCACCACTGAAATTCCTCTGAGTTTCAGTGGTGAGAAGGCCAAAACAAGGTGGTCCCAAAGGCTTACAAAAAAGGCATAAAAGCAAGGCCAAACAAGGCCTAAGAGGGGGTAAACAACCCCCAACGAAAAAGTGACCTTAAACAAACTTTTTAATCATTCAAAAATAAAACTTTTTCCAGTTAAGAGTTAAGCTTAAAACATCATGCAAGTTGGGCTAAAAGCTTAAGCAAAAATGGGGGATTTAAGGGTTAGAAACTCACCCTTGAAAACCACCTTTAAAGCTGCAACTCCAGCAACTTCTTTGAGCTCAAACCAGTCCAAGAACACCAAAACAAACCTTAAGAAGCCTCAGCAACACAAGGATGGTGCTTGAGTGTGTGTTTATGTAAAAAAGTGAGACAAAATGACACTTTTAAGGCACAAAACAAGAACAAAAGAGTGATATAGATACAAATGTGTATGTAGAACTCAAACCACAAAATTCTGAACCTCTGAAATGAAGGAGGAGCCTCTCCTTATATAGAAGAGAGCAATGCAAAGCTTGTTAAACAAGCTTGAAAAAGGTTTCATCCCTCCAATACACGTGTTGTATGGAGGAGGGATGAGTGAAAAACCAGCTGGCTCAAAAGATCTGGCATGAAAACTGCTGAGACAAGGTGTTCTGCCGGCCATCAGCTGTGGCCGGCAGTGCCTCAATGATGGCCGACAGGCTTCATCAATGGCAGGCAAGGACAAATGCATGGCCGGCAGTGCACTCTGAAAAGCATGTTGAAAGGACCAATATATGGTCCAAGAAAGGGGTAGAAAGGATACAGGGTTTGGAAAGTTCAAACCTGTGACGTTTTGCCGCGAAAGTCGAGTACTCGATGAGCAATCAAACTAGTGACTGGATGTACCTGCAAGCACAACCAAGTCTTGAGGATGGTAAAAAATTGGGTGTCTACACCTAGTAGATGCTATGGGACAACTGTTAACGAACACAATGGAAAGATGGGCAATATCCTTTATGGATCGGATGAATGCCCATCAACCAACTAACACAGGGCATATGGAGGAAAATTCAAATGTCCCTCAGTAAAGATTGGCTAAAGATAAACAGCTTATGCAAAATAATGGACATATTAATGGTCAGACTAGTAATTAAAATTATGAAAGACCATCGTCTCAGTCTTGGTATGAGCCTTTTTCGAGGCCTATGGTAAATCAAAATGCTTCATTGTTTAAAAGTGAAGTCATACAAATTGGTGGATCTGGGCCAACACAAGAAAATGACATTAGAATGTTTCCAAATTCCATGTGTTGAAGCCATACCTAGCACAAGGGGGTTCACTAATCCTTTGTTCGAATTCGCACCTAGGGGGTTGGAAGGGTTTCTTGCGGCTGGAAGAGAAACAACACATGTTCCTCTTATTACAACAACTTTCGCAGGTTCTTTCACAGGACAGGCTCAGAGAGGTCAACCATACCCTTAACAGTAGCCAGTGCCAAGGGACAACCAGTCCCAAATATACTTCCTTATGGACCAAGAGGACCTCAGGCACAAGGTTTTCTATCAAATCCTGTGTTTATTCCTCCAGTGGTAGTCTAACTTCCTAGGGACCAAATTACAGATATTGTCAGAGAAATGTGTGGACCTATGGCTCGGGGGGTTCAAACTCCTGTGTATAGGAAACCATACCTAGAATAGGTGGATAGGGTACATGAATACCCAAGGGGGTTTAGAATACCAGACTTTGCTCTTTTTTATGGAATGGAAACCAGTCAACAGTAGAACACATTGCTAGGTTCGCTGCCTAATGCGGTGAATTTACTAATAATGATTACATGAAGTTAAGACTTTTTCCAAATTCTCTAACTGAGGCAGCTTTTGTATGATATATTAACCTCACACTTGGCTTTATCCAAACTTGGTAGCAAATGGAGGAAGCATTTCATGCCCAATTCTTCCAAATGGAGCCAGAAGTTTCCATGGCAGACTTGGCAAGGTTGAGTCAAAGGGCTAATGAGAAGGTTGTTCAATTTATTGCCAGATTCAAAAGAGCACGAAATAAGTGTAGGGTCATTTGACCAGAGCCTGAATTGTGAGATTGGCTCAAATTGGTTTAGAGTTTAGGCTTCGAAAGAAGTTTGACTCAACTGAGTTTCGAGACTTCGTGGAATTAACCTATAAGGTGTCTAGATATGAATCATTACTTAAGGAAGAACAAGACCGAAGTAATGCATCGTACAAGACTTATTATAGAGATCTTAATTATGAGATTGATACAGCAGAGATCGTAGGGAAAGAGCCTGTGATCTATGAGGCGTTAATTTATAAAGACACTACGATAGACCAACAGTTTAAAAAGAAAGACCTTCATAGGAAATACTCTTTCGATTTAACAAAGGCAGATGATTTTTTTGATCATTTGTTTGCAGCAAATTTCCTAAAGTTACCAAAAAGAGTTAAAATTCCTTCTCCAGAAGAACTTAAAGGGAAAATGTATTATAAATGGCACAATTCTTGGTCTCACTCAACTAAAAACTGTATTATTTTTCGAGACAGGATCCAAGAACAAATTCGAAAGGGGAGTTTAAAATTCCCAGCTAAAGCAGAGAAAGCTATAGGGATTGACACTAATCTATTCCCAGAAATTGGAGAAGTTACAGTGAATGGGAGGTGGAGCTTGGTTATGTGTAGGGACCGGGTTGGTTGTGACATTGGGTCTTTCTGGTGGCAAAATCACCTGTTTGTCAACGAGGTCTTGAATCTCGTGACGCAATCTGAAACATTGGTCGGTGTCATGACCGTGTTGTTGGTGATATGTGCAATATTTGGCTGGGTTGTGAGTGGGGGGGAGTGGATTTGGCAACGGCCTCAGCTCTAGGGGTTTGAGATGCCCTTTTTTGATTAAGACCCCTAGAGCCTTGGACAGGGGCATATACAATGGGGTGAAGGTTCTTTGGCCTCTGGGTTGGTATTTGGTGGTTTGTAGATTGCTTCCGGATGCACTGGAGAAAGGTGTGGCTGCCACAGGTCTTGGAAGGGGAGGGGGAATGGTGGCGACCATGCTTACCTCCGAAGCACTTGCAGTTGCAACGCCACTCGGGCCTGCATTGTTGTTGCGGTTAAAGGTTCTTCGGGGCTGATCTCTGTCTTGGTCGATCAGACTCTGTTTCATTGCATCTTCAATTTGTACCCCCATCTCGTGCAGATCTGAAAATGTGGGGAAGGGAAGCACAATCATTTTTTGCATCAGTTTTGGCTGGAGATTGCGCACAATCATCTGAATCTGATCCTTATCAGTGGGCCTTAGGGTCATCATCGAGGCTTTCGCCCTCCATCGGGTTACAAATTCCGAGAAACTCTCTTTAGGCTCTTACCTTGTTGTTCCGAGATCACGGGTTGTAATCTCGATTTGAGTGTTGTAAGAGTATTGCGCAACGAAGGCCTCAGCTATCTCATCCCAACTCCGCTTGACATCGTCCTCTAACTTCGCGTACTAGATAGCGGCCACACCTGACAGGGTCCAGCCGAATAGTGAAAGCTTCTACGGTCTGGTGAGGCCCATTGGCCGTAGTATGTTTGAGAATAATCGGAGGTGGACCATGGGATCCCCAGATCCGTCGAAGCGATCGATCTGCGGCATTTTGAACCTATCCGGCAGCGTCACAGCCACATCGGTATATCCGTTCTCGATATCCGGGATAGCCTTTACCCCTTGGGATTTCTTGAATAGCTTCTCGAGTTTGCTCAACTTCAGTGCTATAGGGTCTACTTCGAACTCGAAGGGAGAGTCCGGGTGGTTGATAGGTGTATGTGCCTTGGATAATTGAGGTGGAAGCGGGGGCGGAGCTAGCCCCGTTGGAATGTCTGTGTCCTCCTGGATGGTATGGACATTTGGCAAGATGTTCTGAGCATTTGGCAGGACATTCTGGGCAGTTGGTGTTTGCTCGGGTAGCGGGACCCTGGTGGGGGAGGAACTGGATGTGAGGCTGATGCTCCGGCTTGCTACTGGAGCCGGGTAATTAGCTCCGCCTGCTGGGCCATGATTGTGGCCTGCTGTTTAGAGAACTCTGCTTGGCGGACAGCGTCCTCCTGCATTTGCTTCATACTCTCTTGGAGCTGGTGCATCATTTCTTCCATTCCGACCATGTTCTGCTGATCCTGCTGACTGACTGGTATGTGTATCTCTATGGCAGAAACTGGGACCTCAGCTCGACTGTTCACTGCTAGGGTAGACCACTGCTCTGGTAACCTTTGCTCAGACACATTGCGCTTTCTCGGCCTTCGTCTAACAACCGGGGGTAGATAATGAAACACTAGTTGTCCGTCAACCAGATCCTTAGATCGATTGAGTCGGCGACCTCTTGTGCAGAGTGCTTGGGAATCTGCTTGGTTTGAAGCAATTGTGCTAAAACTACCTAGCAAAAAGAGAAATAAAGCAATAAGGAAATAAATAACCAGATAAACGAACATCATAACAGCTTAAAATAAACACACAACACACAGCTGGGCACTGTAGACACCCCATTTTGACCGGCCCTAAGACTTGGGCATCTTAGTTTGACCACCCTCACCAGAAAAATCAAATTGAAAATTTAATCCAAAACCTCACCCATTTTGGCCATCTCTAATATTTTATTCATTTGTAATATTTTATAATGTGTGTGTATATTTGTTTTAGGTGTATTTTATATAAATTGATAAATATTTTATAAACAAAAGAAAATGATAAAAAGAAAAAAAAAAACAATACAAATAGAAAATAAAATAAAAAAAGAAAAAGAAAAAGAAAAAAATAGTGGGGTGATTTTAAACCAAAAAAACAAAAAAAGAAAGACAGAGTGGGTTCGGTGGAAAGCATAAAAGAGGGAAGGGAGTAGGTGAAAAAGAAGAAAAAAAGAGGGGACAGTTTTTTTCGGTGGGAAAGGATTTTAGAGAAAGTGGGAAAATAAAGATAAGGGGGAGCAGGTGAAGAAAATGGGAAAAGGGTGGAGCAGGTGAAGAATAAAAAAAGAGAAGAGCTGGCTTGATTTTAGAGAGGGCAGAGGAAAAAATACACAGACCATCTCACTCTTTCTCTAAGAAAAATGTAAGGAAGACACACAGACACGGGGAGAGGGACTGGATGCATATGCATGCACCTCCATACAAGAAAAGAGAGACACCTCACTCACTCATACACACACTGCCATCTTCACCACAGCTCACGGCATAACACACTCAACACACACCAGTCCATCACACCATTCCTACACACCCAGCACACACAGAGATATACGGGTGAGGAAGTAGCACCACCAACCCAGCCACCATCCACACTCACACACGGATCCCTCCCTCCCTCACGGCTCCATTGCACCACCTCTAACACACAGTAACACACACACATGGGAGAGGAAGACACATGCACTCTCTCTCCCTCTCTTCTCCCTCACGGCTCTTGACACACATGCACGGTAACACACACACACAACCCATACTCACCCAACACACACAACACAGCACCAACCCATACCCACGGATGCACACTCACCACACCTACACGGCAGACCAACCCACCTCTCACTCACCACGCCTACACGGCAGACCAACCCACCTCTCACCCATGCACACCTACACGGCAGACCAACCCACCTCTCTCTTTGGATCACCACCGTAGCTGATACAACTCACACACGGTTCAGAGGGAAAGGGGGCTCACAGAAGAGACACCAAAAGCCAACTCTCTCTCTCTCTACAAAGAGAACCACCAACTTTTCTCTCTCTAGAGAGATACCCACCTCTCTCTCCCTCTAGGCAGTTCCACACACACGGCACACACACACACGGTTCTGATAGAAAACACACCCAACACCACGCACGGTCTGTCTCTCTCTCCTCTCTCTAAACACACAACTCTCTAAACCCACAAGGCACACATGCACTGGGAGGAAAATGTAAAGAAATGGTTTCTCAGTTGAGTGGAATCGGAGAATTCATGTGATGTTTATGAGGTTTGTGGGCCTTTTGGGCTTTGCAATTGTGATAGGTCTCCAATTTGTCAACGCTTGGATGGGTTTGTCCCCAAGAGCAACAAGGTACATGTTGGGCCAACTTGGGTCTGAAGGGCTTCAAATTTCTGTGCTGCCGAATTTGGTGAGTTTGAAAATGGGCGTGGGTTCTAGTATGTGGGGCCCACGATGCAAGTTTGAGAAGAAAGGTGTTGCTGGTTGTGGCTGCGTTTTGATTACAAATTAGTGGACTGCTGTCATGGCTTGAATGTCTGCACGTGGGATTGGACTCAATTTTCGTTGGAAAAGGAGTGGAATAAACTAGTGGATAGTCTGCCAAATTCTTCTTTTATTTTTATTTTGAGTGTTTGTGAGGTTTTATTTTATTTTATTTTCTCTCCTCTCCCTATTTGGATTTGTAAATTCAACGTGTTGTAATAATCCCCCACCCCGCTTCTTTCTATCCCATTCTTTTATCGCTTTCCCTAACTGTGTGTATGTATATATCTGACATGCCATGCATATCAATGCTTTACATATGTCCATGCATTAAGATTCGGCTACATTTACATGTGTGGATTTAATCAATTCTTCTGTGATTCTATGCGCTACCTCATGTTTTGAGATGATTCACATGCCATATTTAGAAGAATTTTAGTGCATCTCATGAGTGAATTGCATTAGGATTCTGTATATAAGATCATGCATGTTTTACTAACTTTTGTTTTGTAGTTGTTCGAGGGACGTCGGTCAATCTGTGAGTTTTTTTTATGCTTTAGCATCCCATTTGTGTGTGATTTTCTTATTATGTTTAGCATCCTACCATGTGGTTATTTGTTTAAGTGATAAACTGTTTGAATGCCTGTGGATGAAGGCTTGTTGTTTGAATTGGAATAATTCAATGAATGTACGTCTTAAGCCCACTTTGTCAAGTGGCAAATTCAAACCCTTTTCGAAATACAAACATGAAATTGAATTGTTCCAATTTGAGCAAACTAGTCTATACTTGTATGCTTCACATAGTAAATTTTAGGATTTACTAAAATAATCAGAACATAAACATATAAAAAAATAAAAGTCATATCATGGTTTAGTAGAGGCCGATCTTTTGATCGGGTGAGTGGGGTGCTCATTATTGACCTTCCCCTCTCATACCTAAGGTTCCGAGCCAAGCATCCTTGGTTACGACGAACAGTGGCCTTGGCACCGAGTCATGGGTTTCCTAATTTCCCAAAATATTAGGTGGCGACTCTGAGATCTGATGACGCAGTCCATTTTTGACAAAATTGCAATAAAATGGATTTTCAATAAAAGTTGCCAAATCTGGACTCTCATCTATGTTTCACATTGCACTCGTGAAACTTGAGATCAAAGAGATCTCGGGAGTCCGAACTGTTTAACGCGCGCGGGTACCCCCCGGGCATGTTACAGTTTCTGGCGACTCTGCTGGGGATTTATGAAACCTTGACTCGAACTCCATGATATGACTTTTATTTTCAATTATATGTTTATTGCATTGCATGCATTGGTGCACTTAAAGTTCCTGTGTTGCCCAGATACTGGTGGGAACACATGCATACTTTTTGTGACACTACACCTATCTCTACGTTACTGTAGAGGCCTTGTGTTGTAACCTTTTGAGATTTGTCAAAAGGGTAGCTTGGCTATCTAGCTTTGCTATCTAAGGTTCTCAGACTCCGAAGAGAGGCTATTTGACTCTTCTGATTTCCTGGGATCTTTATTGGTTATGACTCAAAGGACTATTTGGTAACGTCACCTTGACTTCAACCCTTAGAACAGAGCTAACCTTGTACATATAGTGAGCTATAGTACCTTTCAAATTAGGACAATGATGCTTTCCTATTTCTAGGATGTGTGATACCACTTGTCTGAATAGTGAACCCTAGATCATTTCAAAAGTTAGGACAGGATAACCCTACCCTCCATAGGGGTGTTTGTTCTCTTTCCTGCTATGTGTTATGTGCAATGTATTGGATCTATACAGGGGTTCTCAAATTCGAATAAGTGGTTCAGGTTGTTCAGTTTAGCACCATTACTTCAAAAACAAAAAAAATAACAAAAACATAAAATCAAAAAAAATTTGTATAAAAAAAAAAAAAAAAAATGTCGATATCCCACAAAGTCGACCATCTCTGTGATTGGCGAGTGACCACCCGTTGATTGCACGAGCTTTATTTTGAGTGTTGTGGCTGGCCCACACTTTGACTGGCAATTTGAAAATGGTTTTATTCTGAGTTCTGAATTGAGTATTGAGTCTAAGTTTGACTCCACCAAGTTTGTAGAGTTGGGGTTAGGCTCAAGTCAGCCTAGTGAGTCAGAGTCTGTTGATTTCGAAAGTGCCAACCTAGACATTTCTGTCATGTCTAGGTCTTCTTTGTCATTTTCTTTTGAGTCTGTTGTCATTGCTGAGTCATAGTCTCTTTTCAATAAACAGAAAAAAAAAAAAAAAAAAATGCCATAGAGTCTGCCTACTTTTCTGTGCCTTTAAATCATTGCATTGACCAAAGTTTTTCAAAATGTTTTCCAAAATTCTGATAAAAACAAAGAGGAAGAATTTCCTCGGGATTTGCAAATTTTGATCAACTGAGAGGAAGAGAGGTGTGCTAAGCCTTCGATGAAGAAAATCATTTTTGTTAATGTGGGTACTGAGAAGGATCCTGGCTTGGTCCAAATTGGTTCTATCTTAAGTACGAGTGATTAGTCACTTTGTGAAAAGATTTCAAAAAACTGTTTTTGCGTGGTCCTACGAAGACGGGTCTGGAATTGATTATATAGCATAGGATCCCTCTTGACTCGAGGTCCAACCTCCTTAGCTCCTTAGCTTTCAAACCTTGATTCGAAGTATTCAATGATCATTCAAAGTGTACGGCTTGCATAGTCGAATTGGAAATAGCCCTTGAACTAGGGGCCATGATGTGATTCAAATGGAGGCAACCCTTCAACTAGGGGCAATAAGGTCGAATATGATTTAGATTGGAAATAGCCCTTGAACTAGGGGCAATGATGTGATCCAGATGGGAAACAGACCTTGAACTCAGGGCAGAGAATGTGATTTCAATTTGAAACAGCCCTTGAACTAGGAGCAAAAGTGTGAGGCTTACATAGCTGAAATGGAGGCAGCCCTTGAACTAGGGGCAATAAAGTATCACCCTTGAGAGGCTCGCTGGGCCGAAAACCCGGAAGGGCGACCCAGGCAAAAGTTAGAGCACAAAAAAGGAAAAATAAAAAGAAAAATGAAAAGCTCGCAAGGTTGAAAACCCGAAAGGGCGGCTTTGGCAAAAGTTAGAGCACAAAAGGAGAGTGTCAATACCCGAGTGAACCTTAGCCAAAACTATGTAGGGCCAGTGATTCAGATTGAAAGCAACCCTTGAACTAGGGGCAAGAAGGTCGGATGTGATTTAGATTTGAAGCAGCCCTTGAACTAGGGGCAAAAGGTTGGATGTGATCAAAGAGTTAAAACTGAATCGTTTCCCAATGAAGACCGCCAAGAAAGGCCAAACCCAGAATTTGAGAGAATGAATTTTATTATTGAAGGACAGTCGAGTTCCTATCCACTACACTAGGGGCAACACTAGGGGCAAATTCGGACCCAATTCAACCTAGTCCCTACATCATCATATCTACTGGTCAAGTGTAGTAGTTGTTCTCATAGTTGGCTTAGAGATTCCCCAATCAACATGGACAAGTTAAAATGAAAGTAACCCTTGAGAGGCTCGTTGGGCCGAAAACCCAAAAGGACGACCCAGGCAAAAGTTAAAGCAGAAAAAAAAAAAATGATGATAAAAAAAATGGAAATAAAAAAAATGAAAAAAAAATGATGAAAATGAAAAAAATGAAAAAATGAAAAGCTCGCAAGGTTGAAAACCCGAAAGGGCGGCTTTGGCAAAAGTTAGAGCACAAAAAGAGAGTGTCAATACCCGAGTGAACCTTAGCCCGAACTACGATGGCCTGATTCCTATCTTTGGGATACGTAGGTAGCTTCATCTTGAAGTTCGGCCCTAATAATTTTTCAACTCATTCATTTCGTCCATGTTTGATTGGTGTATCTTTAGTCGACTCGGTTGTCCTATCCGTGTTTGATTGGTGTATCTTCATTCTGCTCAGTTCAGTTGGTTCGATTCAACTTGGTTCAGTTCGGTTCGGTTCGGTTTGACGGTTCGGTTCGGTCCAGTTCTACTCGGCTTCATTTGGTTCGGTTGGCTTGGTTCAGATATCACCTTTGATTATCTGGTTTGGGACTATGCACCCCAATGGTTGATTCCATGTTAGTTGAGTAGTGGCCATTTGTAAAAATAGGTTTTGATTAATTTGAATGAAGCTGACTAATTTTTCTCGAAAATTGTTCCATTTTTGCAAAACTTGGACCATTCTTTGGATTTGAAAAGGGAAAATTTTCAGTGCTCACAGTTTAGCTTACATGATTCAAAACAGAAAATGGAAGAAGTATGCTAATCTGACTCTCATGTTGATCAAAACATTTTTACAAAAAAAAAAAAAAAAAAAAAAAAAAAAAATCAAGGCAATGAATTAGGGGCATAGTTGAGTTAGTGATTCTGTCTTCTCCACCACTCGAGTCAACTCTTCAGTATATATAAGTGTGTATTCATACCAGTCAGTATATTTATACCAGTCGGTGTATTTATACCAATCAGTGTACATAAGTGTGTTTGGATTAATTTGCTTCGTTTTCAGTTCTTGGGTCATTTGTTGATTCAGATCAGTAAAGAGTCAATGTCTAATTCAGACTTCAAAAATTCAATCATTCTCAAATTCAATCAAACAAATTGTTTTCAATCTCAAAGTGATATGCCAGTCATGCCAGTGATAAACAAAAAAAAGAAACTGATTTTATTGCAGTCAGGGGAGGATATCCCCGATCACAGAGACATAAAAAAAAAAAACAAAACAAAAACAAAAACAAAAACAAAAACAAAAACAACAAAAACAACAAAAAAAGAAAAGAAAAAGAGAAAGGGATCTTTTTCTTCTTTCTTCTCCGGCAGTAGCCCGGCGATGGTGAAGATTACAACGGGCTTCATTTGCACACATCTTCGTTGCTGACTTTACCATCAGCTGCCTCGCTTCATCTTTACTTCTTCGAAGCTCTTGAGGACTCTGCCTCGGCCTTGGCAGAGCTTCCGAATGAGATTATCCCTCGCTGGCCGTCAAAGGTAGTCCCATGATGAGTTGCGACGGTCACCTGTCGTTTCAACTCCTTGATTTGTTTCTTCAATCCGCTGACTTCCCCTCGAGAATCTTTGTACATATGTTGAAGTAAAGAAAGTTGTGCATTCAATCGATGCACCTCACATGTTCTGTTCTGCAACCGACGGGACAAGTTGGAGACCGCAGTTACGGTCTCCACACATGACCTCAGCGTATACGAGTTTGCTTCGATGTCAGACTGTGCCGCCATAATTTGTTCAACTGACATCGCTGGAAAGTTAAAAACAGGAAAAGGAGGAGGAGCTCGTGGTTGAGGTCCAGAGGAGTCAGAATTGGTCATCTCTATTGTGGACTCATTCAGGTCTGGAAAAAGAGTGAGAGAACCGTGTGAAGAAGCCATGGCAGAGGAGAGTAATGCAAAAGAAAGAGGTTGCAGAGTGGTGGCAGAGGAAGTTTACAGGCTTTTGCTCTGCCTCTCTCTTTCGCAGGCCTCAACTTAAGAAGAGGATGAAGCCAAAGAAGAAGACAAAGAGGAGAAGGCTCGAGATGATCTTTGACAAACGAGGCATGATTGGATAGCCTGTCGATCAGGCGCCGAGATTGTTGAAATCATGCGCCAGACACAACGCTCGAAGAAGATGAAAGAAGAGAGAGTAAGACAAAAACAGAAAGAGAGGCGGGAAAGTTGTATATATATATGTATATGTATTGTATAGCTATGTAATATAGGTATTTGTTTGAACATTTGAGTCACAGGTGTGGCTTGGGTTCAGTGGTTTGGCCTAGTGAGTTAAGGATTGAAAGGCTAAGTCCGAGGTCAGGGGTTCGAACCCCACATCGAGTCTTTCTTTGTTTTGTTTTTGTTTTGGTATATATATGTTTTGTTATACATATATTTGTTTGACTTGTTTCTGTCACCCGAGTGGCTTGGGTTCAATGGTTAGGCCCAGTGGTTGAAGAGTGAGAGGCTGAGTCCGAGGTCAGGGGTTCGAACCCCACATCGAGTCTTTCTTTGTTTTGTTTTTGTTTTGGTTTTGATATATATATATATATGTTTTGTCCACCTATATATAGATATATATATTTGTTTGAATTGTTTCTGTCACCCGAGTGGCTTGGGTTCAATGGTTAGGCCCAGTGGTTGAAGAGTGAGAGGCTGAGTCTGAGGTCAGGGGTTCGAACCCCACATTTAGTGTTTGTTTTGGTTTGTTTTGGTTTTATGTATATATATGTCTTGTATAGTATATATATATATATTTGTTTGTATATTTTGTCACAAGAGTGATGTGGCTCAGTGGTTAAGGACTCGGAGGCCGAGCTTGAGGTCAGGGGTTCGACACCCCGTGTCCCATGTCCATACATTTTGTATTTTTCCTTTCTTTTGCGTGTTTTACGTGCGTGTGCTGACGTCAGCAAACAGAATATGCCTTCTCAGTAACGGCATCTTCCCGTACAGAATATTCCCGAGTCTGTATACGTATACCGTATGTACATGTCTGTGTGTATGTTTGTATTTGTGTAATTTTTGTCTATATATGAGTGTGTATACTGTATATATCCGTATCTGTCTGTATGTTGTCTGTATATGTATATATGTATACCATATGTATCTATTTGTGTGTATTTTTGTCTGTATATGAACTCTATGGTCTAGGAGACCTTAAATCCTCTAAAGGTGCAATTCCTTTGGTGTTTGTCGTGCCCGAACGACTTCGATTGGTCTGGAATAGTCATCTGACTGTGTTTGTAATGAGTTCCTAGGAGATCAACTGAGACGGTGGAAACTAGAGTTCGAATGGCGATGCCTAGAACGCAAAAGGTTTGGGATTTCCGAGACTAAAGTCTGGTTTAAATACCCAGGGGTGTATCCCCGGCTTGAAATCTGTATGGCAGCCCCATAGGTTGAGATAGCTTGTATGCGCCTCAACTTTGGAAACTGAACCAACCTAGTCTGTCACCCTGTTGGAAAATAGGGAAAGTTGCAAACATAGCCAGCATTCCATGACATTGCATTGCATTGTATTGTATAAATCATGAATTTTCAAACAATCGGCTTCGCGTAGCGTGTAAGTCCACTTGCCAACCCGGCTTCGCGTAGCGTGTAAGTCCACTTGCCAACCCGGCTTCGCGTAGCGTGTAAGTCCACTTGCCAACCCGGCTTCGCGTAGCGTATAAGTCCACTCGTTAAATCGGCTTCGCGTAAGCTATGTTAGAAATCCATGCATGATCCTAACTATACAGAAATGCCTAATGTAACACATGCAAAAATGCAACTTATAGCAGGCTCGGCTATTATAAAGATGGCATGTGAAATGCTACAACTAACAAGTATTCAACTCGGAATTGAAATACAATGCAGTTAGTATAATGCGTCGAACCCGGTGCATGCAATACAGATGAATGATGCAAATATGCAAGCATAAGTATGCTAATTGAAACATGCCCTAATCTAACCATCATAAGCTGGTAAATAAAAGGGAGAAAGACGTGGGGTTGGAAGACATACATCACACACACGCACACTTATTACAACTGTGCCCTCGTTCGGAGGGTCCCGAATAAATAATACAGTCCGAATTAATAATTACAGTCCAAATAAATAAAAACCCTAATTAATTAACAATTTAACTAAGGAATGAAATAAATAGCACGCAAATCCATGGACCGCCTCGGCTCTGTTCCGAATGATGAATGATGCATGCTTGAGTTGCATTGCGCGGAAATCTAGTGCGATGCCCCGGTTTGCCTCTGTTTGCAATTAATCCCGGAATGTTGTACAAAGCTCTTGAAGGATGTTGATCCTTGATTTACTGCAACAGAGAGCAAGAAAGGGGCATGGCAAAGTATTTTCACATATGTATGCTCGCCTCGATCCTCGTGCCATCAATCACGCATCTCGATGCATGATGGCCGAGGAGTCAAATTTCACGACTCGATATGAAATGAATGCACATGAAAACACAACAAGACCGAGACTCCATCATGGTTAATCCGGAGTGTCGGCGACCGAGAATTGAGGCACATTCCGTCACTTAGAGTACGAAACGTCCCTCGTTTCCCGTGTTTGGGCTCACTCCTATCCCAAATGCAATGCAATATGCATGACATGCATGAATGCAATCCTAACATGCAAACCTAGCATACGCAACGCTACGGACTAAAATGGCATACGCAATGCACTAATCATACAACCTAGCATACGTAATGCAAAGGACTAAGATGGCATACGCAATGCAATATGGGCTTACACCAATATGAGTGGACCTTAGCCACACTCACATCAGCGGCCATAAGATGAAAATGATACAACCGAAATGCGTGCACACATGCACGCAAACTGTAGACGTCCCCGAACGCCCCGGGAGGGTTAAGTCCCGTTCCGTTCATATTGGGGTCACTACAGTTCAAGGACTCAAATGTCACGGTTCTTAATCTTGAACCAAAGAGTCCAAATCCGGCAAATCGATTTGGAAAACAGATTTTTAGAAAAGAAGTGCCAAACATTGACTGCTTTGCCAGATACAGAGTCGCCACCTAAATATTTTATTTTTGGAAAATTTAGGAAACCCTGACTCGGTGCCAAAGGCCACGTGTCCGTCATCACCAAAGTTGCCTCGGCTCGGGAACTTGGGTACGATTGGGGAATGTCACTTCGTGAGCACCCCCGCTCGCCCGGTCAAAGACCGGCCTTTACTAACCATGATATCTGTTTTTGAAAACATTGTGCGTTCTTATTCCGATTATTAGCCTAGAATTACTATGTTATTTGCACAGCAAACAAGTATAGACTAGATCGCCTAATTTGGAAACAAGCATTGCATATCCGTTTATTTGAAAAACGCTTTGGAATTTGCTACTCGCAAGTAGGCTAAAACACGGATTTCAACGAGTTTTTCCAACTCAAACAATCCAACCTTCACCCACAGGCATTCAAACAGTTTATCTCATATAAGCACTTAGCCACATGGTAAGCATACTGTCATGTTAGCATTCACACGCATGCGAGATGCTAAAGCATAAATACTTACATCGTACTCCGTGCCAAAACAATAAACTGGTTAGCAAACATGCATGCCCTAGTTCATATTAAGTGGCTAATGCAACACATGCAAAGATGCAGTTTAGAGTAGGCTCGGCTAACCCTAAAATGGCATGTGAAATGCTACAATTATCAAGTATTCAATTTGGAAATTGAAATACAATGCAGTTAGCGTGATGTACCGAGCCCGGTGCATGTCAACAAATGCATGGATGCACGCATGCATAGCATAAGGTATGCTAAAATAAACGTGCCCTAATACTAACCATCGTAAGCAGGTAAATAAAAGGGAAGAAAGAAGCGGGGATTGGAAGACATGCACACACACGCACCCACACTTATTATAGATTTGCCCTCGCCCGGAGGGACTAAAAGAATATACAGTCCCAAATAGTACAGTCCAAATACAGAATAAATTATTACAAAAATTTCTAATTTAATAATTTAAATGCAGAATAGAAAAGGTCGCAGCTCCGCCTCGGGATGCGCGAATGATGCATGCTCGAATCCGACTCGCCCGAAAAACCTGCACCATACCACTGCTGCCTCTGTTTTTACTGTCCTGCCTTTCTGAAATTTGCCAAAGTCCCAGGAAACCTTCCAAGCACACTTCAGTACACCACCGGCTGGAGGAAATGACCACCGGCCGTTCAAAATGACCATCGGCTGCTTGAGAGGTTATCGGCCACAAACAAATGGCCGGTCGGCACTCTTTTATGCCGGTCGGCAAACAATTCCTGCAGAAGACAGTTTTGTCAGCAACAGCAGACAAGCAGTGCATGGTGTGGAATTTTGAGCATATGTAAGCATGGCCAATGCCCCCTATCATGTATGGGACTCAAGGAAGCATGGCCCTTGGTCCTTGGGCCACCAATTATGCCTTTTGGTGCATGATGACCTAAGGGACCAAGATTGCAATTCAATGTAAATATGCATGCAACACACAAATGAGAACCAAGACCCTATCATGTCAAGATCAAGGGCGTTAGTGACATGAGAATTGAGATGTGTTTTGTCACTTGAAGTACAAATACCCCTCATTTCTCACACTTGGTTTGACACCCCAAACCAAGCAATGCAATGCATGTTATGCAAACATGGCTCAACAATGCAATATGATGCTAAAATGCAAGGCATGCCAAATGCTATGCAACATATCATGTTAGGTATATAGTGCTAATCATATGGGAGGCAAATGTAATGCAACCATGGACCAAAATGCCATGAAGCTAGCATGGGACAACATGTAATGAGCCAAATAAGCAACAAGCATATGATAAGCAAACAATGGTGGACTTAACCACAATGGGGCAGACCTCAACCTCCCCAAAACAGTGGCAAAAAATGCCCAAAAACATGAACAAAATGCTATACAAGCATGCAAGTTAATGAGCCTAAACCTAAGGCACCAAAGAGAGCATCTTACTACCACTAACATGACCACTCATGGCATGTATTAGGCGAGCAAAAACAGAGTTCTATCATACAAAAATACACCCAAACCTCTTGACATGGTAGCCCCAAAATACCCTAAACACACAAACATGCACAAGGCCTATCTCAAGGCATAAAAGGACACATCCTCAAAGCATAAAAGAGGTCACATATACAAACATACAAACATGATTTATGGACTGAAATATGATCCTAAATGATGCCAAATCATGAGGATGGTCTAAGGTGAGCATGCTAGAGGCCAAGATACTCAAGGCTTACAAGCCCAAAATGCAAAGCAATCACATCAAGCATGCCCAACATGACAAAATCAGTGGCCAACAGACCTAAAGCATGATAAATCATGACCAAAAGCCTCAATAAGCTAAGCTAAAACATGAGGATATGCTAGGCGAAATACATGGCACATTTCTAGGCAAAGTAGAGCATTACAAAGCAAGTATGAGATGCATGCTAAGAGCTAATGAACCCACATTAGACAGAGGTTAAACATGCTCCAAAACATCCAAAAAAACTCTGAAATGAAGCTAAATGCAAGTGCTCATACATGCTATCACATTGAACCAAAAGTAAAGGTCAAAGAGGGACAAAGGGGAGAGGGGTGTCCCTCCCTATACAAGACTTCAAACCACCTTCTCACCACTGAAAATCCACTGGATTTCAGTGGTGAAAAGATCCAAACACACAAGCAAACAAAGCCTTACCGAAAAGGCACCAAAGAGGCCAAAACAAGGCCTAAGTGGGTGAGTTTGCACTCAAACCACAAAATGACCTTAATGAAAGTTCTAGAGCAAGAAAAAATAAGACTTTTTTCAGTTATACACAAAGCTCAAAACACAAAGAAAAATAGGTCAAAAGTCAATGCAAGATTGGGGAAACTAAAGTAAAATAGTTACCCTTGAAGAACAGGTGGTGCAGCCCCCTTCTAATGATCAAAATCAGTCCAAAATCTCAACAAACAACCCTCCAAGTCCCTCAATCTCGAGCTAAGGTGTAATGGTGTGTGTATTAGTGCAAAAGTGAGGTAAAAACACACTATTTAGGCTTAAAACACACACACAAGGATGCGAGAGAGAGAGATATAGAGAGAGAGAGTATAACACAGATATATAGATATAGAAGCTCTGGTTTTTGCTCAAAAATGGCTAACCTCTCACCAAGGGAGAGAGATGGTGCTTATATAGGCAAAAAAAACACTTAAAGCTTCTCCAAGAAGCTATAACAAAAGGGGTAAAGGGTGCAAAGGGGTCTTGGCTTCTTGGAGAAGCTAAGACAGCTGGCCAAGCTTCTCTAAGAAGCTTGGCCAAAGGGTGCAAGCTTCTAGAAGGAATGGGGGTTAAAAGGTGCAAAGGGGTCATCGTCGTGCATGGGGAGGAGTGAGGGTGCATTCCAGCTGGCACAGCTGGCATGCACCATGCCTCAGGGGTGCAAAGGAGTCACACCGGCCAACCAAATAGGTCGTCGGCAAAATAAAGTGCCGGTCGGCCAAATATAGTGCCGACCGGCCATTGGTGTTAAGAAACCATGGCCGGTGGCACCCATAAACGGCCGGTGATGCAAGGGAGGGGCCGGTGGGATGTGGGGATGGCTAACAAGCCATTCCCTGTCCTTCAAGGCAAACACACAGGTGTTTGGTGCCAAAACCAAACACGAAGCAGTCGAGTCAGGAGGTCCTGGGACGAGGCGCGCTGCCAAGGCCTCCGGGAACTCGAGACGAACAGAAACACGGATAATCACCGTGTGTTCAAACGGTGACGTCCAAATCTTGAGGATGGTCAAAAATGGGGTGTCTACACAAACCAAGGACCGAATCTAAGGCATGAAATGCTACTTTACCAAAGCATGGCAAGGGATGAAAGATGGCATACAAACATGTAATTTCCAGCACTGAAACATGATGCTAAATGGTCCCGAATCATGGAAATATGGCACTCAATGCATGGAATAAGCCCCGAAACTCAAAACTAGGCACATGTATTGAACTATAACTATGCAAAGCAAGCATTATTTGACTATGAAGCACAAAGACAGAGCCAAGGTAGTCCCAAAACATGCACATTACTAGTTTAAAGCATGGCCAAAAAATGCTAACATGACGGACTAAAATAGCATGCAACATTGGCTAGTAAGTATGGGTTGTATTACAACTATATGATGCGCATGAGATCTCATCAAACCAGCCAAAAACAGTGAACAAAACATGTCAAAATATACCCAAATAACCACTGAAATGCAGCCAATGCATACAAAAATGATGAGCTCCTTTGGAGGGCCATGCAAGAGGTTACTCAACACATACAAGATAGACACTTAGCATGGCAAAACCAACTCTAGCAATGGATTATGACAGCCCTAAAACTCACCAAATAGGCCCTAGAATTGGTCTAAGAAACATGCAAAGAAAGGTCCCTTTGAAAGGTCTTGAATGGGATTGCTCTACACATGCATCATAGACATAAAATATGGCAAAATGGGCTCTTAACAGAGCTTAGGTAGACCTTAAAAATCACAAAATAAGTCTTGAAACATGACTTCACAACATGCAAAATGGGGGTCCTTTGGAAGGCCAACAATGCTAGTAAAGAGAATGAGGGGTGAAAGGGTCACCCTTCTATGATTTCAAAGCTCAAAACCTCATCAAAACCACTGAAAATCCACTGGATTTCAGTGGCTAAGAGGCCAAAACAAGGCCAATGCAAATGCTCAAATGCATGGCTCAAAGCATGTGGAAATGAAGCATGCAAGGAAGGAGATGACTTCAAATAGAAAAGTGACCTCAAACAAACTTAAAGAGGAGGTCAAAAAAAGACTTTTTCCAGTTTATAACAAATCTCGAAAATGTTCACAAGTAAGGCTAAGATAGGATGCAAAATAGGCCTACAAAGAGGGATAAAGCATGCAAGGGTGTAGGAGGCCTCAAACAGAAAAGTGTCCTTATACAATCTTCAAGAGGAGCTCAAAATATGACACTTTTTAGTTTATGACAATGTCCAGAAATGCTTGCCAATAAGGCTAATCAATGGAGCAAAAAAATGCAAGTTTAAGGGAAATAGGTACTTACCCTTGAAGAGCAGCAAAGCAGGAGCTTTTGGACCAAGTTGGTGAACCTTCAACCTCTAAAAATGACCTCCAAGGTGTTGGAATGGATGGTGGAGGTGGTAGGCTATGAGGTGTAGTGTAAAATGACCAAGAATATTAGGGTTTGGAGGCTTGAAGTATAGAGATAGAGGGAGTTGTATGTATGCTCCAACCAAAACTTTCTAACCCTTGCAAATGGAGGTGGAAGGTGTGTTTTATAGAGGGAGAGAGGTGAGGCTTCTTGGAGAAGCCATGAGAGGGGGTCAAAGCTTCTAAAAGAAGCTTGACCAAAAGGGTCAAGCTTCTTGAGGAAGCTAAACCAAAAGGGTCAAGCTTCCTCAAGAAGCTTGACCAAAGGGTCAAACTTCCTTTGGAAGCTAAGCAAAGGGTATAAAACCACCTTTAAAAGGATCAAAACAAGGACAAAACCTCGGACAGAGGGTCAGGTGCAAAACAGCTGGCACAGCTGGAATGCACTCAAGGAGACAAGACTGGCCGACCAGGTTCAAAAGGCCAAGGTGGTCGGCCGGCCACCTCCCCTGGTCGGCCGACCAATGGTCAAAAGGTTCAACAAGAATTGCTGGTCGGCCTACCCAGAAAGGTGGCCTCCCAGATGAGTAGAATACAGCTGTATGGAGAAAAACCAGAAAATATGACCTAGGAGGGAGAAAAACCAGCTTTTTAGAGGGGTTCAAAAGGGTCAAGAAGAATTACTGGTAAGCCTACCCATATTGGTGGCCTCCCAGATGAGCACAACACAATGGTGGTGTGAAAAACCAGAAATTGTGGCTCAAAAGTAAGAAAAACTAGCTTTCTGTCAGAAAAATCGGCTTTAGGAGAGAGAAAATGAGAAAACTGGTTTTTCAGGGGAAAATGTGGCCTCCCACCATCCTACCATCTCCCTAGGAATGAAAATAGGGTCCCTACCAAAAATGGACCAAGACGGATGCAAAACGAAGGTTCGGGGGCTGAAACGCGCAGTCCGGGGCCCCGAAAACAGGCTGTTAAGCACCGGAGGTGGCGTATGACCACGAAGGTGGTCTCCCGGGCCACAGTGTCCCTCTAAAGGGAGGAAATAAGGTGTGTGCCAAAAACCGGAGCAAATGGAGGTACTTAAGCGGTCCCGAACCGAGGCATACGGCCGACGGCTCCGAAAACCGAAACCTGGCCTCCAAACGGGAAAAATGGCCTACGACCACGAAACGTAGCCTATGGCCACTGAGAGATGGTCTATGAGACCTATCCCTCCCTTCGGGAAGAGAAAACAGGAAAAACAGGACCTGGTTCGCAAACCGAGGCAAAGCACAAAAGAGCCCGAAAGTCTAGAGGCAAGGCTCGCAGCCGAGACTCTGAAACTCCAGAACGAGCAAAATATGCAACACCACCGAGCGCTCAATTGGTGATGTCTGAGTCTTAAGGTCGGTCAAAAAAGGGGTGTCTACATGTGCAAAGTGCAGAACCAGGGAGTGGGAGTACTGCCTGAGTGGGCTCTACACTTCGAGGCACTTTAGTGCTAGTATTCTTTTTCTTTTTTGAGGATGCTTCTAATAGTCTTTCAACTTCGGATGAAACTGAAGAAGTCCTTATCGAAGGAGAAGGAAGAGTAGTTGTTGCTACAAAAGAAGAAATACGAAGCAATGTTAAGTTTCAGTATTAAAACTTGAGAAAGGAAATTAGAGACGCAAAAGGAAATTACTAGTTTCAAAAGTGGTACCAACGGTTAGAGAACTGCGAAGGGTATAATGTTCAACAGTTTGTTGCCTCCTTGCAGTCTCTCTTTGGAGTGCATTAGCAGTAGCAGTTTTATCCCTCAGCATTTGTTGTTGTCTCCTCTTCTCAGCCTTCTGGAATACAATGATTTCTTTGGAGTGTTCCACTTCCACTACTTTAGCAAATGCTTCATGAATGGGATCCCCAGTGAAATCACAGAGAGAGATCGTCATTTTCTTCTTTCTTTTTAATAGTGTCTCTTGCTCTTTCTCTACTTTCTCTTCTTCCACGTGAGCCTCAGGTACCTCATCTTCAAGATCAAGCAAGAGCTTTCTTTTCCTTTGTTGTTGCTGTTTGCTCTTGAGGATATTTAAAGCTTGAACTCTTTGAGGAGAGTCTCACTGTGGGGCACCTACACCATCTACACCAAAGAAGGAACTATAAGTTAAAATCAAAAGTATCATAAAGAAGAAGAAAAGAAAAGAAGTAGCAGTGCATACTTTTCTTTGAAGCAGCTCGAGTGACTCTAGGAAGAGGTGAGGCAACAGGAGCAGACTTTGTAGTAGCAGGGGTAAGAGCTGTGGTGGTATGAGCAGTGGAGGAAGTAACAACTCCAGTCCCTTTGGACTTCGCTTAAGGTACATCTAGTACAATTAATAGATCTTGAGGAGAAATGGCCAAGTACACCTCCATATTAGCCATCCACCAATTCTGGTACCTTTTCAGTGTGTTGCTTTTAGGAATGAAGGGTAGGTATTCAAAATCAATCAAGTCTTGGATGAACTTGGAGGTTGCCTCTTCTAATCTGGATTAGTTCTCTGTTCGTAAGGTTTGGATTAGACTGATTGCAGAGAATGATAGGGATCCCTTGAGAGAGTCCAAATTGCCTAGCAAATTGAGCAGGGCAATAGGGCTCAGAGATACACTTATAAGCTCTGGAGTTCATAGTGCCAATGAATAGCTCCCTCAAGATCAAAATAGAAGCCCACATACTTTTGTGCTGAGGCCTAAAGCAGACTTATCGTTCAAAAAGGTCCTCAACCAGGCTGGGCCAATATTGGCTTCGAAGGGGCAGAAGAAAGTGTAAGAAGAAGGGGAAGTTGGGAGTTGGTGAAAAAACAAAAAAGTAGAAGGCAAAGTTGGAAGGATAAATAGAGACATTGGCTAACTTCATGCCATAAGTGGTAGGGTTTGGTACTAAAAACTTTAGACACTTAGAATGTAAATTAGTGAAGTATGCAAAAAGCCAGAGTTGGAGTATCTAAAATGGCCCTCCTTGATTGGCATCTATAGGTTTTTCACAAAAGAGGGAACAAGCTCTGTAGACATGGCCCAAGACATAAGGAGCTAAGGCCACTTGTTTATGCAAAACAAAGGCTTTGGCAAGAGGGGCAAACTCAGGCATAATCCTCTGAGAAGAAGTATAAAAGAGAAATTTGCAAAGCCAATACAATAAAAAGGAAAAGAATTCCCTATCAGTCACAAGGCCTTCCTTTTTGTTCTTAGTCTTAACAAAGTCACTATAGGCTGAGTTCAGAGGGGGAAGAGAAAAGGGAATGCTGAGGTCAGGGGTAGTCTAGACCAAATGGAGTACCAATAGGGATAATCCTAACAGATGACAGATATTAAGGACAGTAGGGGCCATCATTCCATATCTAAATTGGAAGAAATTGAAAGCAGAATTCCAAAAACAAAGGGGCACCAGGTATTAAAAATGGGTCCTCCAAAATGGTGGACCTAGACAGTTGAAGGGCGTCGAAGAGGCAAAGTTCCTAAAGATCCAGTGTCCTAGCAGGGATGACCCGATCATATCATTCCTCCCATTCTAGTCTTTCTATGGGCCAGCAGCGATGGGGTCAGTTCCCTCTCTAGTTTCCCCAATCAAAACTGCCTTCATAAAGGAGGCAATGATCCTCCAAGCGCGGGTACAGAGCTAGAAGTTGAGTAGGGACCTCTTTAAAAATAGGCCCTAGCACATATTCCTGTTGTTCATGGCGACGGGAAATGAAAATGTGCCCATCAGTAACACTTTTCTCGCCAGCTTTGTATTTCTCACACTCTTCAGCAATGATCCTTTTTAAGGCTATGGATGGACTTACACGCTCCACGACTGGTATCTTCGAGATCAGCTCCAAGGTGCTTAGAGTGATGGTGGAGGTGTTAGGATATGAGGTGTAGTGCAATGGTGCAAAAACAACGGAGCTTTGGAGCTTAGATGTAGAGAGATAGAGGGAGGTGTATGTATATGCCTTAGCCAAAATTTCTCAACCTTGGCTCATGAGAGAGAGGCTTCCTCTTGTAGAAGAGGAGGTCCATAGCTTCTCTAAGAAGCTTGGAGCAAAGAGGCCAAGCTTCTAAAGGAAGCTAAACCAAAAGGGTCAAGCTTCTTGAGGAAGCTAGACCAAAGAGGTCAAGCTTCCTCAAGAAGCTCAACAAAAGGTCAAGCTTCTCTTAGAAGCTTGGAGCAAAGGGTCAAGCTTCTTCAAGAAGCTAAAAAAGGTTCAAGCTTCTTGGAGAAGCTAAAAAAAGATTCAAGCTTCTTGGAGAAGCTAAAAAAGGTTCAAGCTTCTTGGAGAAGCTAGAAAAGGTTCAAAAGGTTCAAGCTTCTTGGAGAAGCTAGAACAAAAGTTCAAAAGGTTCAACTCAAAAAAATTGGTCGGTGGCCCCATTTGGTGGTCTCCCGATTGAATGCAAGCTAGTGGTGGGGTGGGAGACCAGTAAATGTGGCCTAAAAACCAAGAAAACCAGCTTCCCGACAAGAAAACCAGAAAATCGACAAGCGGGGAGAAAAGTGGTCTCCAAGGAGAAAAGGTGGTCTCCCACCCTTGTACCACCTCCCAAATAATGAAAATAGGGTCCACGTCAAAAATGAGCCAAGATGGATGCAAAACGAGGTTCGGGAGCCAAAACGCGCAGCCGGGTGCCCCGAAAACTGACTGTTAAGCATCGAAAGTGACGCGCGACCATGAAGGTGGTCTCCCGGGCCACAGTGCCCCTCTAGAGAGAGGAAACAAGGTGTGTGCCAAAAACCAGAGCGAATGGAGAAAGTTAAGCGGTCCCGAACCGAGGTGCACGGCTGACGGCTCCGAAAATCGGAAACTGGTCTCCAAATAGGAACAGTGGTCTACGACCACGAAAAGTAGCCTACAACCACTGAGAGATGGTCCACGAGACCTCTCCCTCCCTTCAGGAAGAGAAAACAGAACCTGGTTCGCAAACTGAGGCAAAGCACAACAGAGTCCCGAAGTCCGAAGGCAAGGCTCTCAGCCGAGACTCCGTAACCTCAGAACGAGCACAAAATGCACAATCACCAAGCGCTCAATCGATGACGTCTGAGTCTTAAGGTCGGTCAAAAATGGGGTGTTTACACCTATCATTTTAAATGGGTAGAATTCATAAAGAAGTACTGAAGGTACGGATGCGAAAAGTTTTTCTCAATATTGATAATTTGAGAGGGAAATGTATCTCAAACATTTATATTGGCTTCGAAATCAAATATTTGGCTTCGAAGCCAAGCTTTGGCTCCAAAGTCAGGGGACAAACATCTAGCTAGGGCTTCGAAAGTAGGAAGTTGACTTCGAAGCACATTTCATACCTAAGAGTACAAGAATGCTCAGGTGTTTGTTTACTTCAAGGGGATTAAAGACTTGCTTTTAGGTTTCTTATTAAAAGTAAAATCCTTCGAAGTAAAATTTGAAATACTCTGTAGTTAGAATTTGTTTGTTCTAGAGTTTGAAGTGACAAACAATCAATATTTGGTTAAGCAATGAAGGACACAAAGGGACTCACTTTTTTAGAATAAAACAGTGCAATCCCTAAGGGAAGTTTCCATACTTCGAAAAATGTAGACTGTTTTTTCGAAGCAAAAATAGTTAATTCGAAACTATTGATTGTGTTAACCATATGATTGGAATGAGAAGACCTAAGACAAAGATTGTCAATTACGCTCTATATGTTGGGAAAATTCAAATTAGGTTTCCAGTATTCCATTGGAAATGTTCAAATCAGGTTTTGAAGGACAAAATTGGCAAATTCGAAGATTTGATTTTGTTTGCTTTGGGCAAATAGAATAAAATCAGACCATTCCGAATAAAGAAAGGAAAACTTAGCTTTATTAAGATGAAAGTAATTACATCAGAAAGCATTCTTGGCTAGAAATTCAATTTTATAAAAATAAGGAATAGAAAAAATAATAAGGTCATGGAATTTGTTCCAATAGTAGTCAATGAATTTTTGTTTATTTTTTTATTCTGTCTTCTATCCTCTCCAAGCTAGGGTGTTGTAGCTGATATGCTCTTATTTGATGAAAAAGTTGTTCAGCTTTTATTTCGAACTCTGTTTCCTTCAATCCTTCTTCCATCTCATCCATATCTAACCATCTCAGTACGCAGAATCTTTATTCTTGAAGTCATTATATTCGTCGATAAGGTTCTCTGCTTCGTACTGGGTATGAATTCGATGGGCTGAGATTTTGTCCAAAGATTGAGTGGTAGCCAAAGAAGTTTGGTACCAATGAAGAAGCAGTGGGAGTTGATCCAAAAACATCTGAAGTTCTGCTTGTGCAATAGGGTTGAGGACATGACCCCGAGTCATAATGTCACAAGCTGATCGAAAGTTCTTAAGAGGAACATCACCTCCAAGAACATTGAAGGGCAAGTGAGAAAAGACTGCAAGCAGAAGTTGAGTTTGATATCGCTCAAATATAGTGGGGAGAGCTGGAGGGTAGTAGGAAGGAAGAAACTGATTCTCAAAAAGAGTAAGTCTCAGTTCTTCCATCTAGTGAGGGTTTTGAGGAAGAGGAGGCGTAGGAGGATCTATCCCAAAGGAAGAAGGGAACTGGGGGTTATTTACACATTCGAACCAGTCAGAAGAGAAAAATTTTGCCTTCTAGGTTAAGAATGACGGGTTGTACCCTTGTGCTTCCTCTGGACAATGAGTGGTTTGCACTATCTTCGTAAGCGTGGAAGATGTGTATCATGCTATAAGTAAGTTGTCTTCCAAACTGCGTCGGTGATCGATGGATACATAGGGGTAAACCACCGAGCTCCGAGCAAAAGGAGGGAAAGATAGAGGATCAACAAATTTGACGAATCGATGGTTAATTCGCTCTCTTAGCTTGGATTCCTTAGGTTCTGGCTTGTTTCCCCAGCCAGAAGCTTTAGAAGAAGAAGGGGAAGCTACAGCCTTATCCCACACAGAAGGTTTTGGGGTAGAAGAAGAGCTTCCAATATTCATTTTTGTAAAGTCTTGGACTAAAGAATTATGAACAATAGGTTCGTGATCCAAAGGTCGATGATTTGCAAAAGCTTCCATGACTTGAATAAATGGATATGGATAGGTATGGCTAATAAATGCATGAAAATTCTTTCGAGGGCGAACATCATTATCTAACAACTCCTCGTATGCTTGATCTATGTTAAAGAAGGTTTGTTTGGCCTTGCGAACTGTATCAGTCTCTTCGAATGCTTAGATAGTAGGAAATGTTCAAGGTGCAGAAAAGAATTTAATGCAGTCGGTTGCAGTTCTAAGAAGATGCAAAGCCCATGCACATCCTTGGACGTGGGTAAAGTGCTTTGATCCACTAATATCACCAAATATTGGGTATATTAATGCAGGGGGTACTGTTGGCTGTATAATTTGTATAAACCAATCACAATTCAACACGTGGCATGAAAATGGCAATTTGAGGAGGTAATACAAATTGCCAACCATAGTCAGACACGTGTCAACCCATATTGGTAATAATGGGTCTGTGTAGTACTGGAAAGATCGAGGGATATAAGGTGATGTGGCCTAATGGTTACTCACAATATTCAAATTCAAAATCAGGAGGGAAGCCTAACTGCAAACTTGGCGTAGTGGGGCTGACTGTGAGAGAGCATGTTCAGCGATCATAGAGGGACATTTCGACAGTTAGGAGCCCACTTCGATGGTTATCATTGAGAAGTACAAATAACAGAGGAGGCCCCACAAAGGAGGATCCAGATTTAGGTCAAAAAACCAGTTTTATCTACTTTATTTTCCTTTCCAGTTTTACAGTTCTTTACATTTCTGTACTTCAAATTCCCGTATTGCACTTCATTCATAGGAGTAGTTTCAAATAGCTTGTTGCTGTAAACCTTTACGAGGTTGGGTCGGATCATTGTAAGTTTTTCATTTTACTTAAGGAAATTCTACAATTATTCTTCATTTAATTGTTATTTACTAAATTCTCCTAAATAAGCCACTAGTAAAAGTCTTCTTTATTGAGGCTGAAAGAACTAAAATACAATCGTCTGATAATTGGTTGGCAATTAATCTTCTGTAAGGACTGAATGATTCTTACTGGCACGCTTAAAATTACAATACTAACCTTCGAAAGCTAAAAAAGTCAACAAATAATTAGGAGATAAATAATGATTTACTCACTATTTGCAATAACTTTTATTGATTGAAAATAATATATAAATAATGTCACATAATATTTTGAGAGTATCTTGAGACTTACACAAATAATTAAGATTTTTTAATCAATTTTTTTCCTGATCTTATTTGGCAACTCGCTTTTGGCTACAATATCAAAAAAACCAAAATAAATAAAAATTCAAAAATTATTAAAATAAATTAAAAGATCAATAAAAAAAAAGTCTAGATGCACAGAAGATTTCAAACATAGAATGCACATATGTGACATATGTTTGTAACTATAAATGTGAACACTTTTTTTTATCTTGCATATGTGTATTTTGTGTTTGAAACTTTCTATGCAAGTAGTGCAACAATTTTTTATACAACAAAAAAAGTAATTTTCAAACCTATGAACCTTTTTTTTACCTAAAAAAAATTTAAAAATCATTAAAAAATAAATTTTCAAAATGAGGTTAATGTTTTCTTGGAAGGTGGCTGCTTTGTGGGGGAGGTGATTGTTTTGTGTAATGATTCTTTTGGACATTACTTGTGTTGTGCCCAAGTTTCCTCGGCGGAACTACGAAGAATAATTTTATATTGTCTCTTGAATTTTCTTCTTCATTTATCTTAATATTTTTTCAACTATTCCTTATAATTAGATTTGACTAAAGAGTAATACACTAAAGATAAATAATTCAGACAAAACAAAGTACCAAGAAAATATAATGTGGTGTAAATTTAATTTTTGTATGATAAAATTCACATGTAAAATGAATTAGGAGTTCTTTGTTTTTAATATTACTGCACATGTTTTTAATATTAATTTTTGTTAATATATTATTTTTCTTGGTATTTTTTTTTTATATATATCTGAGTTCTTTGTTTTTAATATTACTGCACGTCTTATACCATCATTTTTATTTATCCTCTACATGTTTTTATAATTTAAGGACTTACGATAAATACTTATTTTATGTGATTATAGTCACAAATTTTATTAATACCAATCATAATTAAGATTTTTTTTTATTTATAAAAAAATCAATGAAATTATGGTATTTTTTAAGAGTACATGAATACCATAATTTAACACGATTATATAATTGGTACCATGACTACAATAAGTTTTAAGCCCAAGAAAAATGTCAAATAATAATAACACTCAACATAATAAAATTTATATATCAATTAGGCTTTTAAAATTCAGCGTTGCTAGGTAGCTCGAGAGGAAGTTGGCCCAACTGGCTCGAAATCCAAAACGACGTCATTTTGGATTTTTTTTTCTTTCTCTTTTCTCTGTTTTGAACAGAGAGGCAAAGAAGAAGAAGAAGAGAGAAGAAAGAGATAAAAGGGAGCTGGGGACCGTGAGAGAGAGAGAGAGAGAGAGCATCAACATCAACAACAACACATCATCATCAACAACTAACAATCACAAAAAAAAAATAAAAAAATGTATATACAGATCATCAAATTTTATACACAGATCATCAAAAAAAAAAAAAAACTGAGAGAGCATCAATTTTTTTTTTTTGTTTTTGTTTTTGTTTTTTTCCTTCATCTTCTTTATCTTCTCTTCCTCTCATCCCATTAACACATCATCATCAACACTAGATCTGTGTGTATACAGAGATTTACACATATACACACACACATATATATATATATATGAGAGAGAGAGCCACCAGATCTATACACACACATCATCATCAACACCAGATCTGTGTGTATACACAGATCTATAGATCTATACACACATAGAGAGAAAGAGAGAGAGCCATCAACCGGCGCCGCCATCATCGTCTCCTTCATCTCTTTCTCTCCCTTATCTCAATCTTTTCTCCTCTCTCTCTCTCTCTCTCTCTCTCTCTCATCTTTTCTCTCTTTCTTTTCTGTTTAAGAGAGGGAAGGGAAAGAAAAGAAAAGAAAAAAAAGAAAAGAAAAAGAGAAATAGGGTATTCGA
This sequence comes from Camellia japonica, assembly GCA_030407325.1. Classification (NCBI taxonomy): domain Eukaryota; kingdom Viridiplantae; phylum Streptophyta; class Magnoliopsida; order Ericales; family Theaceae; genus Camellia; species Camellia japonica. The sequence goes on along the minus strand of JAPPVO010000059.1, from coordinate 189,373,531 downwards.
GCCACTTCGGGCCAATAGTTTTCGAGCCACCAAGTATTATTCTTTAAAATTATACTGTTATGGAAAAATATATATAAAAAGAATCTATGAAAAAGAAAACTTAGGCTGTGTTTGGTTGTATTCTCAAAATATATTTCCACCCGTCCATTTGCGCTTCACGTTTGGATACAATTTTCGAATCATAATTCCACCATACAATTCAAAATACATCTCCACTTCCCATTTGGCAGATTTCTTCCTTCGTTTCTCCACTGTGAAAAGCTTCCAACGATACATACTCTGTGTCTTTAGTCTTCTCCATTTTTGAAAAGCTTCACGTGCAAAGAAATTTAAAGCTAAACTTCTGAAAAGCTTCACGTCAAAAGAAATTCAAAGTTGAACTTTAAGAGTTGTCTTCCTCTATTTGAATGATCACAGCTCAAGATTCTTCACGGGTCGTGTCTTTCTCTGTGAACTGAGACCTTCAAATCTAAACCATGTCTGTGAACCCCCTCACAACCCATAAAATCGTATCTACCAGCTTCCACAAATCCAATGAGTTGCAGTTTGTGCATTGTGGAAGATTCACTCTTCGATTAACAAAACAACGACAAGACCGAGGTCAAATAAATCACAAATTTCTCTCAAATTTTAAATTACAACTCACTGATTTCCTCAAACATCCCCAAATTCATTCCCAATTTATCTGTTTCAGGCCAAATTTGTGAAGCATATTCTCGAATCAAACGCCTACCAAAGAAGCGCACATCTACCCACTGTACCCACTTCGTCACCGGTGACAACTATTCCACTCCTACTACTCTGGTACGTATATCCTTTAATCGATCTGCTAGTCATATATCCTTTAATCCTTCAATAGATCTGCTATGTAATAGCTGAGAAACAGAAATGGGTTTTGATCTGTCAAACCGGTCAACCTCCAGGACAACTGGCCGGTCGTTCGGTCGACTGCCAGTCCAGCTTCCTTTTCTTTGGGTCGACCGCCACTCACCCCCTTTGATGTTTCTCTTCTTCCACTCTCCTTCTGCTTATTTTTGCTTATTGTCTACTGTGTACACCTCTTTTATAAACTTTTTGCATGTAATATTCTGCTTTTTGTTGTTGTATCTGTTTTTCCTAACACTGTTAACAACTTCAATTGATGAATTTTTTTTCCTATCGAAACATAATTGTAGATTCTTGCATTGTTATTTTTTAATATCCAATTCAGATTAGTTTAGATATAAATTATGTGTTGTTAGATGGATAGCAACAATTCTAATGACAATCAGGACACAAGAATGTAGAGTTCTAGAATTGAAATGAAGCTAATAAACATGTTGAGAGACGAGGTATAAAAAAATCAAACAACAGATCGTAGTACTGTGTGGACAGTTAGGCATTGGAACCATTTTGCAACTGAGTTGCAAAATCTGTATGGGTTTCGATACACACCAAAACAGGTAAGACAAAAATATCAACGACTGAAAGTTGATTACCAAACCTTCAAGCGATTGTAGGCACAAACCGGTCTAGGATGGGATCCCATTGTAGGAATGGTTGTTGCACCCGATAAATTTTAGGATAAGGTATTGAATTAACCTGTACTATTTTTAATTTTTTTTGGAACATTTGATCACATGTACAGTATGCTTATTTTTAATATTTTCAATTGCTGTAGGCAACAAAAAATATTAAGAAATTTAGGACAAAAGGATTTGAGTATTTTCAAGAAATGACCGAAATTGTTGAAAACTGTTGTGCTACAGGGGCCTTGGCCCGTGCATCCACATAAGGAGCCCCTGACTCTGATGAAGATGATGAAATGCTTAATAAATTTTGGTCGCCTGGAGTTGGTGGGAGTAATGCGGTTGAACCTATTGCTGTTGACTTATTCGGCGATGAGTACATGGAACCATTGAAGGGCAAAAGTCACAAGAGGGGCCCTACAAATAGCCAGACTGATAGTGGTCGTTCTAAAAGGTCATGGTCAAGTGGCTTTGATGATGTCTGTTGATCGGGAAAAAATGGAACATTCTCGCGCCCAATCAACAGACACAGAGGCTGTAAGTACAGGTGGTGATAACTATTCCCTGGATGCATGTCGAGATACCTTGTTAGAGCTTGGGGACATACCACCGGTCCAGTACATTAGGGCACTGACACTATTCAAAGACAAGAAATGGCGAAGGTTTTTTATGTGTACTCCTGCTCATATGTGCCTAGCTATGATCCTAGCTTTGCAGTGAAGGGAGAAGTTGTGGCTTGATCGAGCTTGCGGTTCTCTTTGTGGTTGTGCAACATGATTTGATGATTTCTGTTTTGTTTTTATTAATTTTTTCTCACTTGATGACATGCTCTTTTTTTATCCGTCTTTGTATGTTTATTTCTATATTTTTCTGAAACTGTTTCTGTTTTACATTTAGATGTGATTTTATTCTTTTGTGTTTTTTTCTGTTTGTTTTCTTATTTTTGCTTCAACTTTCAATTTTAAACACAACATACAATATAAGAAGGTAGTAATGACAATATGACTAAATATTAATATGTTTTTTCTTCGCATGTATACTTTCATTTAGTTCAATGAATGACTAAGGCTGACAAATTGTAGCAGTGGTTAATTGTAGTTTCACCAATAATGGTAACAGTTAGCATGCTGTTAATCATTTTTTTATATTTATGTGCTATTGTGATGTAGCTGAAATAGTATGTCATCCGACACAGAAAACAATGCAATGGAGAGGTCATCAAAGGAGGATGTGGTTATTGAAGATTTTATAGATTTTTTGATGATTGCTTTTATGAATGAGCATATGAATGCGTTAACTAGTAAATGACTGCAGCGAACTTGTCCATTCAAAGGTGATGATTGCATCTTTAGTTTATTAAATGGTCATCCAAAAACAATGATAGACATCATGCGAATGGATGCCCAAACATTCATTTTATTGAAAGACATCTTACTTCAAAATGGCTTTGTCAAAACTGAACATATGCATATCAGTGTCGAGGAATTGCTTGGCATTTTTTTGTACACTTTTGCACAAAATGACCGGCATAGACTACTAGCCAATAGATTTCAACACTCCACTGAAACTATTTGTTGGCACATCAAAATCATTATACGGGCACTATGCAAACTTGCATCAACGGTTATCAAATCACGTAACCAAGATGAGATACCGCCAAAAATTTTAAATGGTAGGAGGTTTTTTTCCTAGTTCAAGGTATGACTACATGTTTGTCCTGTAAGTTTTCAACAATAGTAACGAATTAATTTTTTTTTTTAATGTTTTAAAAGTAATATCTAGGTTTGTTTTACGTTTAATGTCAAACTAATATATTTCAAGTAGGATTGTGTCGGTATTATCGATGGCACATTGGTGGATGCGTGGGTCCCTGCCTCAAGACAAAATACATTCCGTGGTCGCAAAACTACGGTATCACAAAATGTACTCGCAGCTTGCAACTTCGACATGCTGTTCACATTTATCAATTCTGGATGGGAAGGTAGCATTCACGACAATGCAATTTTAGTTGACTCAATTACAAGAGCTAATCTACATTTCCCACACCCACCCCATGGTGAGTGTCACCAAATAACACGCTGTACTGTCTTAAATGTTGATTTTTGTGTACATGTATTTGACAGAGCATTGTCTACATTATTTACATGTAGGCAAGTATTATTTAGTGGATGCCAGCTTCACGAACATGCCTGGATTTCTTGCCCCATTTCATTCCCAATGTTATCATTTGCAAGTGTTTCATGGTTGTTATTATTCTGGACCTAAGGAATTGTTTAACCATCGACATTCGTCGTTACGCAATGTCATAGAAAGAACATTTGGTGTTTTGAAGAAGCGCTTTCCAATATTGCGGTCCATGCCAAGGTGGTAAGGCAGATATCAATTTGAGCTTAGAGACAAGATCAGAAAAGTGGTCTGGAAGATGAGCTTGGGTGAAGAGGTTGACAGTCTGATCAGCAGAGTTAACAAAGAGAAGATAAACAAGGGCACAGTAACATGCTAGCGTATGAAATGGTAATCAATCTCAATATGCTTGGTGCGATTATGGAAGACATTGTTATATGCAATTTGAATAGCACTCTGATTCTCACAATAAAGATTGGTGGTGGTAGAATGAGAAACTCTCATGTCATAAAGAAGCCAATGAAGCCACATAGTGTAGAGAGCGATAACCAGCCATGAATTGACTAACAATGTGAACATCATAAGCAATATCTGGACGAGTAACCGTGAGATAGACAAGACTGCCAACTAGCTGACGATATAAAGTGGCATCGGACAATAGGGGACCGTTAGGGGTGTAAGACCAGTCTGAGGATCAATTGGAGTAGTGGCAATCTTGCAATCGGTAAGGCCAGCACGAGCCAAGAGATCGGAAGTATATTTGGCTTGGATAAGAAAATAACTAGAGGAATCTTGGGACATTTCCAAGCCAAGGCAGTAGCTAAGCAAACCCAAATCTTTCATCTCAAACTGGCGATTGAGAAACTGTTTGAGACTAGAAAGATCCACTATGTCATCTTCAGTGATAATCATATCATCTACATAGAGGAGAAAGAAAATAGTACCATGCTCCGTCTTACGTATAAATAAGACAGAATCATAGGCATTGGAGGAAAAACCAAAGTCACGAATGGTAGAGCTGAACTTGAAAAACCAGGCACGCGAAGCTTGTTTCAAACCATATAAAGCACGGCGAAGTTTACAAACTTTGTTTGATGGAACAGAGGAGGAGGTTGCATATAAACTTCATCAGTGAGGTCACCATTGAGAAATGCATTCTTGGTATCCATCTGATAAAAACTCCAGTGGTGAGCAACAATAACTGCAAGTAAGTTGTGAACTGAGTAAGACGGGCAACATAAGCAAATGTTACCTCATAGTCAATCCCATATTCTTGAGTATATTTCCAGGCGACAAGGTGAGCTTTGTAACACTCAATAGAACCATCAAAATGAGTTTTGATTTTGTAAACCCATTTGCAACTAACAGTACTCTTTTAAGGAGGAAGATAAACCACATCCCAAGTATGAGTTTTATCAAAAGCCTGAAGTCATATGATTATAGCATGAGGAGACAAAATATCATGAAGAGTTACTTGAGGTCACTGAAAGAGCAGTAGAAGGAGGAGTACCAGATTTGGCGAGCACCTGGTGGATGATAGACTCAACATCATCCATAGAGAAGGAATGAGCAGTAGAATCAGTGGAGTGGTGAGTAGAAAAACCCTTAGAGGCAATAGTAGCAGAGCGAGAACCTTGTCCAGATTTGGACTGATACCTAGAAGATGAAGTAGTGGAGGGAGCTCGAGGATAATTGCTTTGAAGATGACTTGGAGCAGTCTTGTGACAAGTCAAACATTCGTGAACCTGGCACTGAACAAGAGAATGAGTGGCTGGCAAGTCGAGGTTACGACAATAACTGTATATACTAGAGGGCTGGGAAGATGAGGAACTCTAAGATGATGGTGTAGCAAGAGCAAAATCCATATTTTGAGATTTGAGAATCCCAAAACGAGTCTTCTCTGATAGTAACTCAGTAATGGCTTGCTCTAAAGTGAACAAGGGTAAATGATGGAGCAAAGAAGCATGCACGGGCTCAAAAGTGCTATGAAGAGCCATAAGAAACTGTAATAGTCACTGATGATTCCGATAAGTAATAAACAGTTGTGCGTCCTCAGATAGAGCTAGTTGGTCCCAAATAGATGACATTTGGGATAAGAAGTCATTGATAGACTGACTAGTTGCCTGGCGCATGTGATGAAGAGTCTGCAACAGTTGATATTGGTGAACATGTCCAGTGGTCTGATAACGTTCCTTCAAGAAATCCCAAATTGCTTTGGCAGGAGAGGCAATGAAATCATTATCCTGAAAGCGTCCAAACTGAAGGTTGATGGAAGGAACAGAAGTAGCCCGAAACTATGTGATAATTTGATAGTTTTTTCCTTCTCATTCATCAAGACGATCATCGAAAGCAGATACAGTCTTTATTTCTTCCTAGATGGGTTTAGAAAGAGCACCAGTGATAATACGCCAAAGCCGCTTCCTTTTGATGAATCCAAAGAGAGCTTGGGCCTAGAGAACATAGTTGGACCCATAAAGTGTAACGGAGATTGAATGGATGTTGTCAGAACGATCCATGATGCTCAAAAAAGGCAAAAAAAGAAAAGAATGGGCCTTGTACAGACTGATATTGCTAAAACAGAACACACCAGCAGATTTAGGAGGCCTTAAACAATTAGGATATAGTCTGAACGAGCCTAAAAAACGACCAGAAAGGCAAGGAATCGGCTGGTCAAAGTTGTTGGACTAAGCTGATCAACTAGGGCTAACGTCACAAAACGGGCAGCGCACATTAGCAGAAATGCGCGCGGCGCACGTTAGCAAGCAGGGGGCAGCAGCGCATAGGAAGCCAGGGTTGATGTCAATGATGACGTCAAAAGACGTGGCTCACGTTAGCAGGTGAGGCCGCGACGCAAGATAGCTTGAGACGAGAGCAGGAGGTGCGTGCGACGCACATGAAGCGTCACAACACATGGCCTATCTTTAAGAGGCCCGTGGGGGTGCGTGTGACATCGGATAGAGGTGATTTTGGTGGCGTTGGCTTTGTCTTGAAGAGATGAAGAGGCTCGTATAGTCCAAATGTTGAAACAAGGACAGACTAGAGACGTAAAAACCAACGCGAGACAGAATCAATCTGCTAAAGAGAAAAAAACGTGATGAAGATGAAGAAGAAGAGGCTAGGAGAGAACCCTAGGTTTTGATACCATGTTATGAGAGTAGAGAGAGAAGAGAAAAGAGTAATTCTGAAATATTGAATTGAATGATAATACAATAGGAGAAGTCTGTATATATAGGCTGAAAAGAAACCTAGATAAGTATAGAAGGAGAGAGATACATCAGAAATAAGATGAGATATATCTATAATACAAATAAATAAGTATAAAATAATAATATACGACTAACAACCCAAAAAAAGGCCAGAGAACCTCTTTGTTGGCATTGGAATTATTTCACCGGTGCATTTTTTCCTGAAGTTTATAAATGCCGGTAATTTTCTCGGAATTTAATAAATGCCAAAATTATTTTCAGGCTTTAAGAGTACTCTTCCAGACTCTCATAGTAAAATTTTTTATTTTTATTTAATTTAAACTTCTTTTTTTTTTAATAAAGTTTTTATTTTAATGTGGAAGGAATTGATCAAACTTCTGAAATTATATACTTTTTTGACTCCTCTAACATCACACTTTGCTGTGTCTCCGTCACCAGACACGGTTGTTGTTTTCGCTACGCATTACCTAACGTGAATACCAAACACACACAGCTAAGCAATTTCCTCATACCTGACTACAAAATTAGACCAATCACACTCTGTCTATATATATACATCCCCACACATTCCACAGACCCCACTTTTTTCCAAATTCAATAATTCCTAACATATCCAACAAAGCCATCACATTATTTCATTTCATTTCATTTCATTTTTTTTTATTTTTTTATTTTTTTATTCAGAGTTCTCCATCATGGGATTGTTAGGGCGGCTAAGGAACGCGGTGAAGAAATTAAAATTTCTTCTAGATTTCAATGCTAATCGATGGCGACTCGCTTCGATGATTGCGAAGAGCAATAAGAGGGTGAGTTTCAATGATCGGCCTGGATTGAGAGCGTGCTGCGAAGATGATTTTGTTGAATTGTTTGATTCACCAGGATCTTCAAGCCTAGGAGGTGGAAGTGGACGAGGAGGAACACTTTCAAGAACATCAAGTTGTGTATCGGAAGATGATATTGACAAGAGAGCTGAGATGTTCATAGCTAATTTTCATCGTCAACTTCAATTAGATCGACAAATTTCTTTGGAACTCAGATACTGCAGAGCTAATAGCATTGAGTCCACGTCTACTACCATGTCGCCTTAATCATCGTCGCTTAATTATGCACAATTCATGATTATTATGAGATGGAACAATTTGAAGTTCACTGTGATGGAATCTGTGTTTTACGAGTCGATCTCCATTGCAAATTTTGCAGTAATTGGTTTGTTTTCCTTTTTTCTTATACAAAATTACAAATACTATTTTGTATGCATTTTTTTCTTCTCTTCTTCTTTTGCCCATCAATTTGGAGTGTGAAATTCTCTCTCTGTCTCTCTCTCTCTCTTTTTTGGCGATGGATCTTTTTGGAAAGATTCCATCAAATGTTTGATGTTTTTTTGGTTTTTTCAATTTTTTTTTGGGTTTCGGATTATTTTGTTAAATGTATTGTACAGATTGAATGAAAAAACATGATATGAAATATGTGTTTAATATTTGATTGTGTTGTACATAGAAATTTTGTTCATCAATTAGCCAAATAAATCGGTTTGTCGTCTTACTGTTAATTTTTTTTTTGGTAGCTTGGAATCATTTTTTTAGGACACTTTCATTTTTTTGGTTTTTGGTACAACATATTTGAATTGCTTTTATTTTAAAAGTTTTTACTAAATTGTTTATAAATTAAAAGTTAATAATCAAAAAGTATAGTCAAAAACCAAACTTCTCCTAACTTTTTGATATTCAATTTAGTTTAACACAGATTTTTAAAATAAAATAAATTATAATTAACTCATTTAAGCTATAATATGTTTGCCTACGTTTTGGTAATTACTTATACCGTTATCACTATTTGGGCATGGCACATTGATCAAACAAGAGAAAACTATATACAATTTGTTTTTTGGGCAAAATTTGGATTTGATGATGTTCCTTTACTTCTTCGAAGTTTGAGGGTTGGTTCGGAAATTAATTTTTTTCATAATTTTTTATTTTTTAACTAAAATTTCTACTTTCAAAACAAGGCCCATGTAACTCTTTTATTGCACAAATGACTTTGTCAAAAACATTCCCCTGCCAAAGATAAAGATAGTAAAATATATTTGGCTTGCACAATAAAATTACTAATATATATACAAGGGTAAATTATGAAAATATAGTAAATTTTACAAATTTGATTGATTTTATTTATTTATAAACATGGATAATATATACATTTTAGCATAAAATAAATGATGATATTATTTTTTCATCTATATAATTAATGAATTATAATGAAAATAAACCTAAGTAAAGTAAATTATAGGGATACAATAATTTTTTTTTGAATCTTTTTAAAAATTCTATTTTGAGTATATGATATAGATGGCCATTGTTTTTGCACAAGGAATTAGACATCTGACCTCAAAATGAGATCAACAAATGGTTTACCTCACCCATGATTTAATATTGGCGGCTGAAGCTCTTAATAAATAGTTTTAGAAAACTTTCAAACCCTAGTCTCTTTAAGCGTATTGCCGATATATAAATATGGGCCAAGGCTTTTCTTCAGTCTATATTGGACTGGAAAGCATAATTGGGCTTTGGTGAGTTCATCACGAAATTTATATCAATGATTTAACATATTTAATGTGTAAAATTTATTGAGTATTTTATTTTTATAAAAATTTATGTTGATCGAATATGAATAGTTACTTGATCATATCACATTTGTATCAATGATAAATATAATTTTAAAAATAAATTATTGATACAAATATGATTTGATCAGGTAACTATTGATATATAATCAAAATAATTTTTTGCAAGAATGAAATATTTGACGAATTCTACACATTGAACGATTATCGATGTGAACTCCATAGCAGATCTATAAAAACCTAACAACACCCTCCAATTGATTTTCAAACCTCTCCCTAAATCTAACTACTCAAAAAGCCATGAAATGTAACCATTAAAGATGATGTGTGGTCTATATTTAGGGGCAATTTGGGAAGACAAGCTTTTTAGTTTTTTTTTTTTTCAATTTTTTTGATTTTTTTAAGTCATATCACCTTTCTACTTTTTATACAAAAAAATAAAAAAAAAAAGTCAAAAAAAGCCAAAAACTTAATTTTTTACCATCTTCCCAAAATATCACTTAGTTATTTTGTGGTGGATTTTATACTTGGATAGGATTAGTGGCTGTCTTGGTAATAATTTATTTTAGTCAAAAAGGCAAAATCACTATACAAAAATTATTTATTCTCTATTTTTTGTAATTTAAATTTGGATCACATGTTAATTTGTCTAAAGTTGCATTTGGTTTGTGACTTTTTAATTAGGAACTTTAAAAAAATTAAAATATTATATTATATATATCGATCAATTATTTTTCTTTCACAATAATCTATTTAATAAAAAAAACATTCTAAACATTAACTCTTTTTTTTTTTTTTTTTTCACCTCATGAAAACAATCAAAAAATCATTTAACAGAATCAAATTACCAAATAGGCACTGACTCTGAGTAAAAGTTTTGATAATTTTTCTCCGGAATTGATTGGAAGCTCTAAATATTAAAGCATTAATAGCTCTAATGAGGTTAAAAAAAAAAAAAACGATCACATCATGGGAGAACCAACTCATTAATACTGCCATAGTATTCCATTTTTAGTGTTTCCAAACATTTTTGAATTTTCTCTACTTATATATTGGTAACTGGCCAACTCAGGATTCTTTTCACAATCATTTTCTTTCGGACCAAGTAACTTGCCGCGTACAACAACCAAAAAGTTGTACTCTCTTCGTTTCTAAATAATAATTCTTTTGGAAAATTTAGGGTATGTTTGGTTTGAGTTTGGGAGATATGTTTTAGAAAATTTTTTTTAAAAAATGGTTTGGTTTGAGTTTTTTTCAAAAAATTTCCAAAATCACTTCCTCTCTCTTACACATCAATCAATCACTTTTCTCTCTCCTTCTCAATTACTTTTTCTCTCACACACATCTACTCAAATCATCCAAAATTCCCAAAAAATATCAAATCATCTCAAACTCCAAAAAAAACAACTCTCCCAAAATATACAACCAAACAAACCAAAAAAATTTCTAAACTCTCTCCTCAAAATTTTTTCAAAAACAACTCTCCCAAAAACAAACCAAACAAGCCCTTAATTTTTTTATAGTATAATTATTATTTTTTAAAAATATCAATTGCCATAATTATATTTTTTATGTTATTAATGAATTTAAAAGAAAGATAAAATATTAAATAAAAATGTTAAAGATGTCAAAAATTTTACCAAAAGTTATATCAAACGTCTTACATAGGTGTGGGACTCATATGTGACTTATATTGTGCGGGTCTCACACTCATATAATACATTTGGTAGAATTTTTGAGATCTCTAGCATTACTCATAGTAAATTCATATTATTTTGTTCCTTAATTTTTGAAAAGGGACTAATATTTTGGAATAATAAAAAATAAAATATGAGACTAATATTTTGAGATAGAAAGAATAATTTTTAATTTAAAAACAAAAAGGAAAAAGTTAAAATGCCACCGACTTATTTGTCATAGTTAAAAAAAAATATATATATTATTATGTTAATTTTTTCATTAAAAAAAATAATTATGTTAAATTTTCTTTAGCTGTTTACTTATTTATTTATTTATTTATTATTTATTTTTGAAATTTATCGTCTTTAATGAACTTTAGAAAAAACAAAAAAAAACTTAAGTTTTTAGATTTTTAGATTCAACTGATGAAGCGAAGTAGAAAATTAAAAATTTTAAAACAAATTTCAGAAAAGACAAAAAATAAGTAAAAAATAGTTTACTTTTTTAGTTTATTTTGACTTTTTCAATTTTTAAAATTTTTTAAAAATTTTTTTTTAGATTAAAATATTTTAACAAAAGTAATTATTTTAAAAATATTTTAACAAAACTAAAATAATTTTAAAAAAAGTCACTAAAAAATAAAAAGAGCAAAATTTATTTTACCCATGTGATTTGAGGCTAAAGCACTTTATCTCCTATAATTCAAATATGACCAGAAAGTTCTCATGTGGTTTTAGATTAAAATACAATCATTAACACTAAGGGATGACAACGGATTGATTTTTTCAAATTTTGACATGAATTTTTATTTTTAAACTAAATTATTTTAGTGATACAATTTCATACTTTGTTATAAACTCGATTGTTTTGACATACGTACCACTATATTTTATCCCACTTAATCAATGCTCTCTCAAATAGGGTTTGTTCAAATTACCCGGTCTGTCGAAGACCCGAACCAAACAAACTCGGCCCTTTTGGTTGGTTTCTAAGTGCATGGGTTTGGTTATGAGTTTTCAAATTATCAAACCGATATGATTGGATTGATTATTAGTTTAGGCTTTGCCTAAACTGAACTAATTTGAGAACCGAACCTATTTATATTGACATGTCTTTTTAGCTAATTGGTCTATTGTAATGAACTTGATTGGACTTAATAATTTCCCACATGTATGAATTATTAGGTCAACCAAGAAAATTTTAGAAAACACTAGAACTTTGAGTTGGATTTCGTAATTGATTTAATTTATATTGATTATGTTTTTAAACTTGAGTTGGATTTAATTTGTATTGGTTTGCATTTGTCATGTTTAAATGTTAAAGATTTGTTTATTTTAATTATTTGTTATTAATTGATTCATTTATTTTTAATATAGTGGAACTCAGGGTGTGCGCGGTGTGGATCGGTGCGTTTTAAGAAAAAAATAGAAACTGTATGGCAGGTGGCAGATTGATAAAAATGTCATTGGAATTTCCCATTTTTCTTATAAAAAACCGGCGGTTCAGTTGGCAAATAATGGCAGATTTGCCTTGGCGATTCGGGCGGATTGACGATTTATAAAAAATATAATTCAAATTATAAAAGTTGAATCAAAGAGTAAAAAGATCTAATTTATAAATTAACTGAAATAGTCAAAATTAAAATATTCACCTAATATAACAAATTTTTACAAGTATACAAATTTTTATAAGTACTTGCCCATCCTGTAAAAATTCAGAGAAGCAGAAGACGGAGAATAAAATTAAATTTAAAATTTTGAAGTTAAACTTTTGAATTTGAATACTTAAAGTAAATAATTTTAAAAAAATTGAATATTGAATTTGAACTTAAATTAAAATTGAATACTGAATTTGAACTTGAACTTTTGTTGGATTTAGTAGAATTTAACAATATTGAACTCAATTAAAAAAAATAAAAAAAATTCAAATATCGAACTTATCAGGTACAACAATTTTTTTTTTTTGAATCTATAGACTCAGATTATGTCATGCTTCTAGTATATATTAAAAAAACATCAACAGGTAAATTGGTTTTTGATTTTTTATTTATATATATATCAATGATGTTATACATATATTTAAATCTATACACTCATATTGTGTCATGATTCTTCTAGTATATATTAAAAAACCATCAACTGGTAAACTGGTTTTTGATTTTTGATTTATATATATATGTTAGGTCCCTTTATTGTCAAATCCGGTGACAAAACTTTGTGCCTGATCAAAATGTAATTTTTGCATTTTTGTACTGCCCGCTCGAGCGGGGCCATGTGCGCTCGAGCGGAGATTGGAGGAACTCAGTATCTTGACAGGTCTGCAGAAGTACTGAAGGATGTAATTTTACGCTCGAGCGGAAGAGGAAGCGCTCGAGCGTACCTCAGTTTAATCACACACAGTTTTTGGCCAGACCGCTCGAGCGGAGAGTGGAGCGCTCGAGTGGAGATCGCGAGTTTCAGAATCAATATTGGCTTCAAGTGTTTGGTTTCTTTCAGAACTGGGACTCTTTTGATTTTCTATAAGTAGATGGTTTTCATCTCAAACCAATCTAACTTTTTCCTAGATCTGATTAAGAATTCTAGAGTTTTGTTTGAAGTATTTTTCTGAGAGTTTGATGAGTTTTTCTTTGATGTTCTTGAGAGAGTTCTAAACTCATGAGTTAAGATTCATACATCAAAGAGTTTGATACTACATATTCAAGAGTGTTCTCTTCGGTGGAATTCGAAGATCAACACGTAAAGTTTCAAAAGGCGTTTGATTCTTTACGTAGTCGTTAATTCGACAAGTGAAGTTGTGGTGTGGAATCAACTTCAGAATCAGTTCCGTGACGAAGGCGTGGTGAAAGAGTTACAGAAGATTCAGAGACAAATTGACTGGGTTGGGTAATTTGTATGGTTTCTTTGTAACCTTGTAGTCCTTCAGTAGTGGATTGATTAGTGGCGGTTCGCCCGTGGTTTTTGATTACAATTGAAGGTTCTTCAATTGTGGTTTTTTCCATGTAAAAAATCGTTTGTGTCGATTTATTATTTATTCCTAAAAACAAACAAACTAAAATCACTCTCGTAAGTGCTTGATGATTTTAGATTGAGTGTTTTGGAATTTTTGGGATTTGGAATATTCTTATCTTTATCTAATCACGAATCACATAGGATTTTCAATATATATGTATATAGAGGCTAACAAACAACATTACAGAGTAAAGAACAGAGAAAGGGAGATCAGCAAGAGAAAAAGAAAAAAAGCAGAGAGAGAGAGAGATCAGCGAAGCGAGAGAGAAAAGAGCAAAGAGAGTGTAACGCCCTGGAAATTCACACTATAATACACAATAATAACATGATCTTATAATCCAAAAAGTCATCTTTCTCATTGAACTAAAAGTTAAGTGATTACAATTTAATAAATACATTCCCACAATATCTGAAATACGTGTTCCAGTTCAATAAACTAGATGACTTAACAAAACATAAGCCCCTTGGGCGTACAACGTCACAAGATACATTTAGTAGTTCGGTTACAAAAGTCCCAATTTAAAACATCGAACACCCTCTTGACTTCTACTATCCCCAAAAAGAGCTAGTTCTTGGACCAGTCCATCAACGAGGCTGTCCTTCGTCAATTCCTAAAAACATAAATTAGGGTTGAGCTATTTGCCCAGTAGGAACACATTTAACCAAGTATCTAATCCTTAAAAAAAAAAAGATTATGGCATCCATATGACAAAACATTACAATACAATTTATCTTTACCAATAGTCTTTAACAATTCATAAGAACCATGATATTCTAACACAAACAATATCAAATCATGTCTTCATGTGTAAAAAATAAACATCCACAACCCTAGAAAACATGCCACACATTCATCTACAAGAGACCAATTGAGAACACCCATCACTTTTATTTTTGAAACCACCCCCACATTTACTAGCTATTATATGGCAGGAAGTGAGCACGTAAAGAAAAATCATATGTTTTTCCACTTTCGCCGGCTATTATACGGCGGGACTGTATGGACACCCTAAAATATTTTCCCTACATTCATCCAGCGATAAACCTAGATAGGGCATTTGGACACCTTTTTGAACTCCCCATGCGGGTACCAACACAACACCACTTTTACCCAAAACCAACTCCCCTCCTTTAACTCATGCACAATTAACAAATATATCACATTTCAATCCTACCAACAAACATCAAACATCACCATAGATGAACGCCACACAAAATTCAAGGAATAATAATTTCCATCTCTCCATTGTTCACAATATTTCGTGGGCTAAGAGGAATTCCATTCCATTTAGTGATTCCTACTCAATTTGGGAACGTAAGGTTTTACCTAATTTGGGGGTTTTTCTCTTTTATCACCAATCTAGGTTTTAATAATATTTACATTCATGTTTAAAAGAAGGGATTGAGAAATTTCAAACTAAATGTTAGGTAAAATGGTTTAAAGTGTAAAATAAGGGTTTAATCCAACAAAATCGTCAAATTAGTTCTCAAATCATACGATACCATGAAATCCCTTTAATAATGAAGAAATACAAGGGTAAAAGTATCCCTACCTCAACAATCAAGAAAAAATCCAAGCTCCCACATGAATCTGTCGCAAACCCACAATCCAATCGGTAGATAATGACAATCTTTAAATGTTCTTCACTCCTAGCAAGAGATTTAAGTTGGATCTCAAGGATATGAGAGGTATTTTATAGTGGGAAGTTAGGGTTTCATAGAGAGAGGAAGAAGAGATGGAGGATAAAAAAAGAGAGATCCAAAAATGATCTAGAATCATTATATTTAAAAAGCTGATATCGCAACCCTCGCTCGAGTGTGACTTCCTACGCTCGAGCGACCAGACACAATCAAGTGGCCTTGCTCGAGCGACAACTTATTCGCTCGAGCTGAGAAAGAGAAGCCTCAGAAATTTTGTAGCGCTACAATGAAACTACTGGAACCTAACATTCCACGCTCGAGCGAGGCTTTCCTCGCTCGAGCGAGCACGCTTGAAATTTTATTATTATTTTTTTTTTCTTTGGTAGCTTGGAATCATTTTTGTTAAGGACACTTTCATTTTTTTGATTATTTGGTACAACATATCTGAATTGCTTTTATTTTAAAAGTTTGTACTAAATTGTTTATAAATTAAAAGTTAATAATAAAAAAGTATAGTCAAAAACCACACTTCTCCTAACTTTTTGATAGTCAATTTAGTTTAATACAGATTTTTAAAATAAAATAAATAATAATTGACTCATTTAAGCTATAATATGGTTGCCTACGTTTTGGTAATTACTTGTACTGTTATCACTATTTGGGCATGGCACATTGATCAAACAAGAGAAAACTATACAATTTGTTTTTTGGGCAAAACTTGGATTTGATGATGTTCCTTCACTTCTTCGAAGTTTGAAATTAATTTTTTTCATAATTTTTTTTATAATTTTTGATATTTTATAATAAAAAAAAGTATAAAAAAATAAAGAGAATAATTTAACTTTTTATATTGATTTTTTAACTAAAATTTCTACTTTCAAAACAAGGCCCATGCAACTCTTTTATTGCACAAATGACTTTGTCAAAAACATTCCCCTCCCAAAGATAAATGATAGTAAAATATATTTGGCTTGCACAATAAAATTTCTAATATATATAGACAAGGGTAAATTACAAAAATATAGTAAATTTTATAAATTAGATATACACTACAAGAAAATACACATTTGGCGACTAAATTTTTAGTCGCCAAAAGTGATTTTTCAGTCGCCAAAAGTCGGGTTTTAGGTTTTCCCGACTAAATTTTTTAGTCGCCATGTTTGTCGCTGGAAAACTGTCGCGGAAGGTATGGGCGACTAATCCACTTTTAGTCACCAAAAACAAACTCTGTAGCGACTAAAATTTTCGTCGCCAAAGCTCATTTATATTTTTTAAATTATACATTTGGCGACTAAAGTTTTAGTCGCCAATAGTGAATTTTTTTTTTTAATTTATATATTTGCCGACTATGTTTTTTCGTCGCCAATACTAAAGCTTTTGGCGACCACCTGTTTTAGTCGCCAAAAGCATATTTAAAAAAAAAAAAAAGTTTTGAACCTGTTGCTCGCAGGTTTCGAACCAGAGACATCCCACCACCACATTCCAAACCTTTTGCCAAACACTCCCTCCACTATGGCACTACACCATCACATTAATATATATGCAATACATATTATTTATATAGTATATTAACCGCTATTAATACAAAATAATATTTATAAATATAATTTTTTTAATTCAATATAATTTATGTAAAAAATAAATTATTTACTAAAAAAAAATTTAGGCCACTTTTGGCGACTAAACCATTATTTAGTCGCCAATTCTATTATTTTCGGCTACTAATTATTTTTTTGTCGCTAAAAAAAGAAGTTCCAATTAAAAATCAGCAGTTTTGGCGACGAAACCTATTTTTAGTCGCCAAAAACGTCCCCTTTTGGCTATTAAACTGAATTTTAGTCGCCAATACTCAGTTTTTAGCTACTATTTTTTTTTTGTAGCCAAAAAGCTTCACTTTCAGCGACCAATCTGTTTTTAGTCGGCAAAACACCTACAATCGGCGACCAATCTGCTTTTTAGTCGCCAAAACCATCACTTTTGGCTACTAAATTATTTTAGTCGCCAAAAACCGTCACTTTTGGCTACTAAACAACCATTAGTTGCTAAAACCCCTACATTCGGCGACTAAACTGCCTTTTAGTCGCTAAAACCATTGTATTCGGCGACTAAAGTCTTTTAGTCGGCAAAAGTGTTCAATTTTGGCGACTAATTCCATTTTAGTCGCCATTTCTACTACTTTCAGCGACGAAAAATGAAATTTTGGTCGCCAAAAATGCTTTTTCTTGTAGTGATAATTATATTGATTTTTTTTTTAATAAACGTGAATAATATATACATTTTAGCATAAAATAAATGATAATATTATTTTTTTATCCATATAATTAATGAATTATAATGAAAATAAACCTAAGTAGAGTAAATTATAGGGATACAATAATTTTTTTTAAATCTTTTTAAAAATTCTATTTTCAGTATATCATATAGATGGCCATTGTTTTTGCACAACGAGTTAGGCATCCGACCTCAAAATGAGATCAACAAATGGTTTACCTCATCCATGATTTAACATCGGCGGCTGAAGCTCTTAATAAATAGTTTGTTTGGTTATGTTCGGTAAACATAATTTCACCTCCATTTATATTTTAGGTTTGGATGGAGTTTTCAAATGTGATTCTATCACACATTTTAAAATGTAATTTTTCTTCACGTTTGGTTACTCTCTCTCTCTTTTGTGTTCTCTATTATCAAAAATAGATGATTTTTGAATTTTAAATCTATCCGATCATTCCCCTGGACGTCCCCAGACGTCTAGCCGATTATCCGACTGGTTGACCAGAATAATATTTATATATATATATATGTATATATATATATTTGGCAATTGTCAATCGCCAATCGTCACCTGTTATTTGGAAGAAAAAAAAATTATATTTATTTTTGATATTTTTTTAAATATAAAAATTATTTTTTTAGATCAAAATGACATTTTTTTTTGAATGTTAAAAAGAGTTTGGTCATGAGTTTTGAATATAATTTTCAATAGAGTTTTGAATTGTGTGTTTGGTTATGAGTTATAAATTTTTGAATTATTTTCAATTAAAAAAGTTTTATGTTATTTTTTTGTTGATAATTAATTTTTTGAATTGAATTTTAAAAAGAGTTTGGTTATGAGTGTTGATCAGAAATTTTAATAGAGTTTTGAATTGTGTGTTTGGTTATGAGTTATAACTTTTTGAATTAAGTTTTGAAAACTCTTTTCAAAATTCATAACCAAACAAATTTCTTATTTCACATATCACATCAAACATTCAAAATTCAAATCAACATTCAACTCAAAACTCAATTCAAAACTCATAACTAAATAAATTTTCTACACTTAAATCATAATTCCAAAACTCACAAACTCAAAATATAATTCTATTTTCAAATCATATTTCTAAAACTCTACCAAACGGTACCTTAATCTCTTTAAACTTAGTGTCAGATATATAAATATGGACCAAGGCTTTTCTTCAGTCTATATTGGACTGGAAAGTATAATTAGGTTTCCACGAGTTCATTAGGAAACCCATATCAATGATTTAATTTATTTAATGTGTAAATCTCGTCAAATATTTTATTTTTATAAAAATTTATGTTCATCAATTACAAATAGTTACTTGATCTTGAGGGTAATTATTCAGTAATCTCAAATCATGAATACGTGGTATTCCATAGTATTATGATTCGTGGAGAAGGTGGATAAGTGGAGTATTATGTTGGGTGATTGAAAAACATAAATAATGATTGGTTAGGAAATATAACCACGTGGTACTCCGAAAATATTAAATAATTTCCCTTTGATCATATCACATTTATATCAACAATAAGTATAGTTTTAATAATAAATTGTTGATATAAATATGATTTGATCAAGTAACTTTTAATATACGATCAAGATGATTTTTTGTAAGGATAAAATACTTAATGAATTTTACACATTAAACAAATTATTGATGTGAGTTCCATGATATATCTATAGAAACCTAACAACACTCTCAAATTGATTTTCAAGCCTCTCCCTAATTCTAACCACTCAAAAAATTTGTCATGGAATGTAACCATCAAAGGTGATGTGTGGTCTATATTTAAGTTTCGTTTGGTTTTAAATTTTTGGTTAAAAAAATATAAAAAAATAAAATTGACTACATAAGTCAATAAAATGAAATGTCATATCTAAACTATAATCATTATACTTTTTCTCTCACAAAAGTCAAAAAAGCCAAAAAAGACAAATCAAACGAAGCTAAAAAAACCAAACTAAAAAAGTCTCAATACAAAAAAACCAGCTAAAAAAGCTAATATCAAACGAAGACTTTGTTATTTTGTGGTGGATTTTATACTTGGATTAGTGGCTGTTTTGGTAATAATTTATTTTAATAAAAAAGGCAAAAATCACTATACAAAAATTAATTATTTTCTCTACATTTTGTAATTTAAATTTAGATCACATGTTAATTTGTCCAAAATCCCTTTGGTTTGTGACTTTTTGACAAAAAAGGCTAAAATAAAATAAAATATCATATTATACATATCGATCGGTTTTTTCCCTCACAATAATCCATTCAATAAAATAAATAAATAAATAAATCATTCTACAGAATCAAATTACCAAATCGGCACTGACTCTGAGTAAAACTTTGAAGTAAATTTTCTCAACTTATACATTGGCAGCCGGCCAACTCATGGGTCTTTTTACAATCATTTTCTTTCGGACCAAGTAACACCAAGCAAACACACACAGCTAAGCAATTCCCCCATACCTGACTACAAAATTAGACCAATCACATATATATATCCCCACACATATTCCATAGACCCCACTTTTTTCAAAATTCAATAATTCAAATCTCACATATCCAACAAATCCATCATATTATTTCATTTCATTTCATTTTTTTTTATTTATTCAGAGTTCTCCATCATGGGATTGTTAGGGCGGATAAGGAACGCAGTGAACAAAATAAAATTTCTTCTAGATTTCAATGCTAATCGATGGCGACTTGCTTCGATGATTACGAAGAGCAATAGGAGGGTGAGTTTCAATGACCGGCCTGGATTGGGAGCGTGCTGCGAAGATGATTTTGTTGAATTGTTTGATTCACCGGGATCTTCAAGCCTAGGAGGAGGAAGTGGACGAGGAAGAACACTTTCAAGAACATCGAGTTGTGTATCGGAAGATGATATTGACAAGAGAGCTGAGATGTTCATAGCTAATTTTCATCGTCAACTTCAATTAGATCGACAAATTTCTTTGGAACTCAGATACTGCAGAGCTAATAGCATTGAGTCCACGTCTACTACCATGTCGCCTTAATCATCGTCGCTTAATTATGCACAATTCATGATTATTATGAGATGGAACAATTTGAAGTTCTCTGTGATGGAATCTGTGTTTTACGAGTCGATCTCCATTGCAAATTTTGCAGTAATTGGTTTGTTTTCCTTTTTCTTATACAAAATTACAAATACTATTTTGTATGCATTTTTTTCTTCTCTTCTTCTTTTGCCCATCAATTTGGAGTGTGAAATTTTCTCTCTCTCTCTCTCTCTCTCTTTTTTTTGGCGATGGATCTTTTTGGAAAGATTCCATCAAATGTTTGATGTTTTTTTGGTTTTTTTCAATTTTTTTTTTGGTTTCGGATTCTTTTGTTAAATGTATTGTACAGATTGAATGAAAAAACATGATATGAAATATGTGTTTAATATTTGATTGTGTTGTACATAGAAATTTTGTTCATCAATTAGCCAAATAAATCGTCCACTGTTAATTTTTTTTTTTTTGGGTAGCTTGGAATCATTTTTTTTAGGACACTTTCATTTTTTTGGTTTTTGGTATGACATATCTGAATTGCTTTTATTTTAAAAGTTTGTACTAAATTGTTTATATTAAAAGTTAATAATCAAAAAGTATAGCCAAAAAACCCACACTTCTCCTAACTTTTTGATATTCAATTTAATTTAACACAGATTTTTAAAATAAAATAAATTATAATTAACTCATTTAAGTTATAATATGTTTCCCTACGTTTTGGTACTTTCACTGTTATCACTATTTGGGCATGGCACATTGATCAAACAAGCGAAAACTATATACAATTTGTTTTTTGGGCGAAACTTGGATTTGATGTTGTTCCTTTACTTCTTCGAAGTTTGAGGGTTGGTTCGGAAATTAATTTTTTTCATAATTTTTGATTTTTTAACTAAAATTTCTACTTTCAAAACAAGGCCCATGTAACTCTTTTATTGCACAAATGACTTTGTCAAAAACATTCCCCTCCCAAAGATAAAGATAGTAAAATATATTTGGCTTGCACAATAAAATTACTAATATATATACAAGGGTAAATTATGAAAATATAGTCAATTTTACAAATTTGATATAATTATATTGATTTTTATTTTATTTTAAAACATGGATAATATATACATTTTAGCATAAAATAAATGATAATATTATTTTTTCATCTATATAATTAATGAATTATAATGATAATATTTAAAATCTTTTTAAAAATTTAATTTTGAGTATATGATATAGATGGCCATTGTTTTTGCACAAGGAGTTAGACATCTGACCTCAAAATGAGATCAAGAAGTGGTTTACGTTCAACAAATGGTTTACCTCACCCGTGATTTAACATTGGCGGCTCCAGCTCTTAATAAATAGTTGAACCGCGATTGGTAGCTCGAAATGTATGGCTCGAGTTTGGCTCGATTTTATTTTTTGTTCCTTCTTCTGTTACAGGTCGTCGAAGATGAAGGGTGAAGAAGAAGAGAAGGAGAAGAGGAGGATAAGGAGGAGGAGGAGGAGGAGGACTGGAGGGGGCATATTCACAGGGGGAGGAGGAGGCGGAGGCGGGGCGGAGGAGGGAGGAGGAAGAAGGAAGGAGGAGGAGGAGGCTGCTGCGACGATTGGAGCTGGGCAACGGGCTGGGAGATCGGCGGCGACGGGCTGGGTGACGACCGGCGCTGGGCCGATCTCCTCCTTCTTCCTCTCTTCTCTCCCTCCTTCTTCTTCTCCTCTCTTCTCTCCCTCTCGAGCCAAAGTCGAGCCTTGTTTTCGAGCTACCAGGAATTTCTCTAAATAGTTTTAGAAAACTTTCAAACCTTATTCTCTTTAAGCTTATTGCCGATATATAAATATGGGCTAAGGCTTTTCTGCAGTCTATATTGGACTGGAAAGTATAATTAGGCTTTCGTGAGTTCATCACGAAACTCACATTAATAATTTAACATATTTAATGTGTAAAATTTGTTAAGTATTTTATTTTTATAAAAATTTACGTTGATTGAATAACAATAGTTACCTAATCATATCACCTTTGTATCAACAATAAATATAATTTTAAAAATAAATTGTTGATACAAATATAATATGATCAAGTAACTATTGATATACAATCAAAATAATTTTTTGTAAGAATGAAATACTTGACGAATTCTACACATTGAACGATTATCGATGTGAGCTCCATAGTAGATCTATAAAAAACCTAACAACACCCTCCAATTGATTTTCAAACCTCTCCCTAAATCTAACTACTCAAAAAATTTGCCATGAAATGTAACCATTAAAGATGATGTGTGGTCTATATTTAGGGGCAATTTGGGAAGACAAGCTTTTTAGCTCTTTTTTTTTTCAATTTTTTTGATTTTTTTAGGTCATATCACCTTTCTACTTTTTTATACAAAAAATTTAAAAAAAGTCAAAAAAGTCAAAACCTTAATTTTTACCATCTTCCCAAAATATTATTTAGTTATTTTGTGGTGGATTTTATACTTGGATAGGATTAGTGGCTGTCTTGGTAATAATTTATTTTAGTCAAAAAGGCAAAAATCACTATACAAAAATTATTTATTTTCTACTTTTTGTAATTTAAATTTGGATCACATGTTAATTTGTCTAAAGTTGCATTTGGTTTGTGACTTTTTAATTAGGAACTTTAAAAAAATTAAAATATTATATTATATATATCGATCAATTATTTTTGTCTCACAATAATCTATTTAATAAACAAAATCATTCTAAAAATTAATTTTTTTTTTTTTTCACCTCATAAAAACAATCAAAAAAATCATTAACAGAATCAAATTACCAAATAGGCACTGCCTCCGAGTAAAAACTTTTGATAAATTTCTCTAGAATTGATTGGAAGCTCTAAATATTAGAGCATTAATAGCTCTAATGAGGTTAAAAAAAAAAATCATCACATCATGGGAGAGCCAACTTATTAATGCTCCCCTTATGCTGTGTTTGGTTAGAAGATTTGGGGAAGGATTTGAAAAGAGAAAAGAAAAAAATATGTGAAACTATGTGAAATTTAGACATATTTTATTCTCATTTCACCTACCTTTTCCATTTTCCTATCCAAATCTCTCATCAAATCCCCCAACCAAACACAATATTAGTGCTCCGAAGCATTTTTGAATTTTCTCAACTTATATATTGGTAACTGGCCAACTCAGGATTCTTTTCACAATCATTTTCTTTCGGACCAAGTAACTTGCCGCGTACAACAACCAAAAAGTTGTACTCTCTTCGTTTCTAAATAATAATTCTTTTTGAAAATTTAAATTTTTTATAGTATAATTATTATTTTTTAAAAATATCAATTACCATAATTATATTTTTTTATGTTATTAATGAATTTAAAAGAAGGATAAAATAATAAATAAAAAATGTTAAAGATCTCAATTTTTTTTCCAAAAGTTATATCAAATGTCTTATATAGGTGTGAGACTCATATGAGACTCACATTGTGTGGGTCTCACACCCATGTGATATATTTGATAGAATTTTTGAGGTCTCTAGCATTACTCATAACAAATTCATATTATTTTATTCCTTAATTTTTGAAAAGGAACTAATATTTTAGAATAATAAAAAATGAAATATGAGACTAATATTTTGGGATAGAAAGAGTAATTTTTAATTTAAAAACAAAAAGGAAAAAGTTAAAATGCCACCGACTTATTTGTCATAGTTAAAAAAAAAAATTATGTTAATTTTTTCATTAAAAAAAATAATTATGTTAGAAACTTTTTAAACACATTAATTTTCTTTAGCTGTTTAGGGTTTGCTGTTTAGCTGTTTACTTATTAATTAATTTATTTATTTATTTTTGAAATTTATCGTCTTTAATGAACTTTAAAAAAAAATAAAAATCTTAAGTTTTTAGATTTTTAGATTCAACTGATGAAACGAATTAGAAAATTAAAAATTTAAAACAAATTTCAGAAAAGGCAAAAAATAAGTAAAAAATAGTTTACTTTTTTTAGTTTATTTTGACTTTTTCAATTTTTTAAAATTAAAAAAAAAAAATTTTTAAAAATTTTTTTTAGATTCATCTACATGAGGTATAACAAAAGTAAAATATTTTAACTTAATTTTAAAAAAAGTCACTAAAAAATAAAAGGGAAAGTTACCTATAAATCCTAAAAGTTGAAATTGTATTCCATTTGGTCCCATAAAAATTTTGTCGCCCCGTTTGGTCCTTTCCGTTTTTGAAAGACACAAATACCACTGGTGGGAATATTTAATAGTTTTTTTGTGTAACAAGATTGCTTGGTGTGCGTGTGGATCACGTGCCACAGTTGAAGTTTGTTGAATGGGCAAATGCTTCACAAGTGCCTTGTTTGGTGCGTGTGTTGGGTGCCACATAATAGGAAAGCACACTAAAGCTTTTTATGGGTTTTGGGTTTGGTGTGCTGATTTCACATGCCACACACCTCGATCCGACCACGTATGAACGATTGGGTTGCCATATCCAAGATATACAACATTTGAATTTGGGTTATGTTTGTTTTTTTATTTTTTTTAGTGTTACATAATATCCGTTATGTTGGAGTGTCACATGTGACGTTTGGGAAACGTACACTAATGAATTTTTAATTTTTTTAGAGTGTCACGTCATACTCACTACGTTGTCACATTTGAGAAAAGTACACTAAGAAGTTTTTATTTTTTCTGAAGTGTCACATCATATCCGCTATGTTGTCACATTAGGGAAAAGTAAACTAAAGAGTTTTTATTTTTCTTGAAATATCACATCATACCCATCACGTTGTCATATTAGGAAAAAAGTATACTAAAGAGTTTTTATTTGATTTTTTAGAGTAAAAGTTTTGGAGTATCATATCATACGTGCCACGTTGTCACATTTAGGAAAAGTACAGTAAGGGGTTTTTAATTTTTTGGAATGTCACATTAATACTTGTCACATTATAGTATTACATAATACCTGTCACATTAATAAAATGGTATAATTGTCTACCAAAACACTACCAAAATTAAAAATAGGGCCACACAAAAATAAACTATCCACTAATATGACTTAACAGATCAATAAAAAAAACTTGAAACTAATTGGAGTAGCGTCATAATGGTAATGTCTATATTGAAATATTCAAATATCAAAAAGTGCACACGTAATCCCACCAAAATCGTCCGCCAGAAAATGGAAGGGTATAATTGACTACTAAATACTAACAAACAAAGAAAACAGGATCAAATGGGATATATTCCCCAACTAATAGGACTATTAAGAACAATAGAAACAACAATAGGACCAATTGGTGCAACTGTTTATATGGGATGGGATTTATCAGTAAATATCCCAAAATAAAAAGAGCAAAATTTATTTTACCCATGTGATTTGAGGCCAAAGGACTTTATCTCCTATAGTTCAAATATAACAAGAAAATTCACATGTGGTTTTAGATTAAAATACAATTATTAACACTGAGGGATGACAACGGATTGATTTTTTCAAATTTTGACATGAATTTTTATTTTTAAACTAAATTATTTTAGTGATACAATTTCATACTTTGTTATAAACTCGATTGTTTTGACATACGTACCACTATATTTTATCCCACTTAATCAATGCTCTCTCAAATAGGGTTGTTCAAATTACCCGGTCTGTCGAAGACCCGAACCAAACAAACTCGGCCCTTTTGGGTTGGTTTCTAAGTGCATGGGTTTGGTTATGAGTTTTCAAATTATCAAACCGATATGATTGGATTGATTATTAGTTTAGGCTTTGCCTAAACTGAACTAATTTGACAACCGAACCTATTTATATTGACATGTCTTTTTAGCTAATTGGTCTATTATAATGAACTTGATTGGACTTAATAATTTCCCACATGTATGAATTATTAGGTCAACCAAGAAAATTTTAGAAAACACTAGAACTTTGAGTTGGATTTCGTAATTGATTTAATTTATATTGATTATGTTTTTAAACTTGAGTTGGATTTAATTTGTATTGGTTTGCATTTGTTATGTTTAAATGTTAAAGACTTGTTTATTTTAATTATTTGTTATTAATTGATTCATTTATTTTTAATATAGTGGAACTAAGGGTGTGCGCGGTGTGGATCAGTGCGGTTTAAGAAAAAAATAGAAACCGTATGGCAGGTAGCAGATTGATAAAAATGTCATTGGAATTTTCCATTTTTCTTATCAAAAACCAGCGGTTCAATTGGCAAATAATGGCGAATTTGCCTTGGTAATTCGGGCGGATTGGCGATTTATAAAAAATATAATTCAAATTATAAAACTTGAATCAAAGAGTAAAAAGATCTAATTTATAAATTAACTGAAATAGTCAAAATTAAAATATTCATCTAATATAACAAATTTTTACGAATATACAAATTTTTATAAGTACTTGCCAATCCTGTAAAAATTCAGAGGAGCAGAAGACAAAGAATAAAATAAAATTTAAAATTTTGAACTTGAACTTTGAATTTGAATACTGAAAGTAAATAACTTTAAAAAAATTGAATACTGAATTTGAACTTAAATTAAAATTGAATACTGAATTTAAACTTGAACTTTTGTTGGATTTAGTAGAATTTAACAATATTGAACTCAATTAAAAAAATAAATAAATTCAAATATCGAACTTATTAGGTACAACAAATTTTTTTTTTTGAATCTATAGACTCAGATTATGTCATGCTTCTAGTATATATTAAAAAAACATCAACAGGTAAACTGGTTTTTGATTATTTATTTATATATATATATATATCAATGATGTTATATATATATACTAGCGTATGCCCGTGCCTAAATAATATTAAGATTAAAATGCAGTTATAAAAATATATTTAACAGACTGTATTCTACAATTCCAAACAAATCAAATATAAAAAAAAAATTAAATATCAAATAATGCACACCAGCCAGTGCTCTGCAATTTAAAAGAAATTAAAACTAAAATGCACACCAGTTAGTGCTACTGCTGCCAATCAAATTATAACTACATAAGAAAAACAAATATTATATTGTCATACACCAAAGAGTGGATTAAAACTTTATTAAAAAAAGTGGGTTAAAGCTTTCCATAATTTGTATGCTTTATAGAAGATGTGTCAATAACATGTCTTTAAACATGTATTTGCTCAAACTTCCTCCTCATTACTCTCGAAAAAGTCTTTGTATCAACTTGTATGTATCCCCAATGAGGAACATGCACAACAATCTGGTAATCATGTATTGATGAAATTTAAAAAGGGAGGAAAAAAACAATTTGAAAACACATCACGCACACAAAGCTGCAAACTGTAAACTGCAACATGCAAATTGATTGTTAACTTTTTCTTCTTTCCTTAAGAACTTATAGGTAAAATAAAAATTTTAAAAACCTGTTTTATATAATTAAAAACTTCATTTAATTAATTTTAAAAATCTATTTCAAATTAATGTTCAGACAAATGCGTTAACATGTATAAATGCTTACTTTAACATGATTTAGAAAAATATTTCACAATCAGTCAAAACAATTGAATAAATATTTCAAAAACAATAACTCATAAAAATGTACATTAAAAATAGTATATGACACTATGCAATTCTTAAAAAAAATCTATATAAAAACAAAAATTTAATAAATATTTGGAAAACAAATTTTTTAAAAATGTTAAGAAACCATACTACAGGATTTGCATGTTCCTTTCCTTTGTCAAAAGGCATCGCCTTTTCTATCTCCTTTGATATTGCTTTGTATTTTTCCTTTGCCTTTGCTTATAAAAAAATAAGTAGAATCTATTTATAAATAATTTATAAAATGATAAGAAAATGCATTCGTATATTAGTTACTTTTAGGCTTACCTCATGAATGCGAATAGTATTAAGGTCACGCTCATTGCGAACAATAACATCCACATTTCTTTGTTGAAGAAATTGAATCTATATATACAAAAACTTTAGAGTGATAAATAAAACTTTGTACAAATAAATAAGAAAAACAATCATTTCTTTCTTAATATTACCGTTCGGTGTAAGTCTTCATCCACCTATAAAGTATGAGTTGTTTACAACATTTATTAGAAGAAAATTAGATATGATAACTTTAAAATAAATAAATAAATAGGATTTATTTTAAATAAATAGGCTTTACATTATAAGAGAGGTACTTCAATTTATATGGAGGCAGAGAAAAAAAAAAAATCTTACTTGACCGAAAATAGTAATATTGTCCATAACTGCTGTACTTCAACCTGAAAATATTTGGTTATATAATTATGACTATTGAATGATGTATTTTAACAATGACATTAAAATGATAAAATTAAAATCAGCTTTGGCAACATAAAGGGTATTAAATGGGAGCACAACAATTGTCCAAATTTGAACTCTTCTCTTCCCAACTGACTTTAATTTTATAGTCTTCAAATTAAATTTATGATTATCATTTAGAAAGTCCAAACATAATTTTATGATCGAAAAAAAAAAGAAAAAAAAAACTGTTTAATCAGCAATTTAAACAGTTGGTAATGAAAAAAAAAATCTAGAGGTTAATTTTCTAATTGTTTACAAAAAAAAAAAAAAAATCTATAAAAAAATCTATACAATATTTATAGTGATTTTTAAATTTTTTATTTAAAATTATAATTCCGAAACGGACTTTATTACTCAAACAATACCTAATTAACATATCCTCTCAGATGATTACACATAATTATTAACTCCACACTTGGGCCAAACAAAAAAAAATTGAATAAGAGAAAGAAAAAAAAAAAAGGTGGAAAAATACCAAATAGAAATATACCAAACAGATAAAACTACATAATCATTCTGTTCTAGAGAGGTTGTTTTCGAATTGGGTAAGAGAGAGAGTAGTAGAATCTCATATAAGCTCATCATTTAATTTTTTATTTTTTAGAGAAACAAAAAAAGAGAGTAGTTTTTGGATGTAGAAATGGTAGAGATTAAGAAATTAACTACATAAAATATAAAGCGCACACATAAATTCTATCATTCAACAAAATTGTTTTCATCTCCAAATGCAAGGTGCCTACTTTTTGCAGAGTATTGTTGTGTGATTACCAATTTTTATACCAAATTTATATATCATTTTGACATGTAATCACAGAATTAGTACATCAGACCACACCTTTCATACATTAAAATACACATATGCATGACATATAACATGCCTCCTCAGATGATAAAGGGCAATTGGTTCAGAAGGTTGAAACTAAAATGACTGACAAAAAATTAAAATAAATAAATAAAATAAAATCCCAATCAACAAATCCAACTTCTAAGAGACTGGGGGATTGTAATGGAACCTAACTATATAGGGATAACTTGAAAATGGAGCCTAATAGCAAGAGGAACAATACATTATTTAACTGTATACTATACAGATAAATTGACATTTTTTTCACTATTAACAATACATTATTTAACTATATAGTTTAGGTGTTTTCTTTTGTCTAACATTAACAATACATTATTTAAAAGAAATACAAATAAAACAAAAATGATTGTCCATAAAAATCATTCAAAAATGTTATGATGATGGCCGCCTCTCACAACCCAAATCAGAGCAAGTAAATAAGCTTATCTATCAATAGGTTTAAGTTAAGAATTAGGATTCAAAGCAACTAATTTGGCTTATCTATTGATGGGTTTAAGTTAAGAGTTATGGATTCGAAGCAAACCATTAGCAATAACCAAACTAAGAAATTTCCATAATGTGAGCATGGAGTTAAGACAGTCTTTTAACACCATAGTAGCATCAAATTGAACCAGATTATTGAATATCCTAAACTACCTCCCTAAGAGCTCCAACTTCTATAGTTGATCCATATGTGAAGGTATAATATCCCATATAAGTTATATTATCACTCAATTTTTTGGATATCAGAGCAACTAAATAAGCCAAATCAGATGTTTTGTGTTCCATTGAGAAAGAAGGCCAAGAAAAAGTTTGGGTTGTTTGTTCTACGGTGGGCTCCATCAGAAAGTGGTTATCCTTGGACTTATAATATTGGGTTTTGATGATATGTTGCAACTTGCTACATTGAAATTGAGATCTCCATTTCTTGCCACAAATGGAGAGGAACCAAACCAGAGCAGCTAAATAAGCTTATATATCAATAGATTTAAGTTAAGAATTACGATTCAAAGCAACTAAATTGGCTTATCTATTGATGGGTTTAAGTTAAGAGTTATGGATTCGAAGCAAACCATTAGCAATAACCAAACTAAGAAATTTCCATAATGTGATTTAAATTTTATTAAATATAATAAAATTAAATTATTAAATTATTTTTTTAATCAGCTTATATTTTTTAAATATCATCATTTATAAATTATTATCCAAACATATCCTTTCTTATTTTTATTTACATCGCCTCATCTAATTGAAAATTTATTTTGTTCACATTTTGAAAGTAATGTAAACATTTTATTGATTCAAAATTATGGACCTCTCATCCAAATGCATATTAATTTCAGTTTCTAATGTTCTGTATTAATCAAAACTAAACTACCTCCCTAAGAGCTCTAACTTCTATAGCTGATCCATATGTGAAGGTATAATGTTTTCATGAGACCACCAGGCCCTATGATTACGAATTATCATACCAGAAGCCCCCACATCCTTCTTCAAATTAAAAAAACATCATCATTGACTTTCAACTATTGTTAAGGAAGGGGTTCCAAATTAACTCTGAGACTTGGTTCTCTGCTAGTGCCTTGAAGAGCATCAAGCAGCTGGCACATTAGCTAAATTCATTCAATTATATGAACAACAGACAGGAAAGGAATGAAGAATAGAAAGAAGAAAAGTACTGAAATAAGTCTAAAATGTCTGATGAATACAAATTTTTATGCCCGTGCCTAAAGACACGGTGTAAATAATATTAAGATTAAAATGCAGTTATAAAAATATATTTAATAGACTGTACTCTACATTCCAAACAAATCAAATATAAAAAAATTAATGAAACCAAAGGATCTCAAACCTCAAAAACAGGTTCTAAATGCTTCTTTGGAGTCCTTTGCTGTTCTTGAAATGCAGAAAAATTTGTAGACCATTATTGCAATAAGAACAACAAAAGAGTAATTCCAATTTCAAGTGTAAACATAACAAATTGGTTAGACCAACTCCCCAAAGCTATTTAAACTCTTCTCTTTCCCAATTGACTTTAATTTTATAGAGATGAAATTAAAAACAAAATCAAAATCCGTTATAATCATAATTATTCTGAAGTTCACCATTTATTGAATTTGATGAATGTAACAGCGATTCTCAAGTGATAAATTTATGAAATCCTTTTGATTTCTTCATTATCTACCTTTTTTTTTTCAAGTTAAAAGTTTGCATTAGTATATTTTGGTATTATACATCAGCAACTCTCTGAATCTTTTGGTATTTTATATAAGCAGAGCAATTCTATTGCTATTTCATTTAAATCTTTCAAAAATTCGGTTACGTAGTTTTGTGGTTAAGAACTTAAGATAGTGAAATTTTAGTTTTATTGTCCAATATACACACACATACATACACATGTAATATTGTATTTCAATGTTAGGTCTCCAATATGGAATATTGTTCTAGGATTGTAATAGAGATGGTGTGTTCAAGTAATGCTTATGATGACAGGCTGATAGTGTTAGAAAGGGTGTTAATTAGTGTTAAAAAAAATTCTAGCTATTGTGAATGCAAGACTCGCTCATACGTGTGTGTGAAAGACAAATGTAAATTTGATAATTTTAGATGTCAATCATTTAACTATTATTGTATAACATCTATATATTGTTTTTGGATAAGTATTGTTGTATAACATCTCTTATGTTGCAACCAGGGGAAAAGGTGATTACCAAATTGATTATGTACTTGCTCCTCGGGTCACTAAGGTTGACAAAACTAATGATAGAAGGTACAATCAAATTTTCTGATGTATATGCACCGTTTCTTTATTTTAAAATTTGGGGACAGGGGTGTTGGTTTTGGTTAGGAGAAAGGATGCTTTGGTAATTAAGCAAATTTTATTTCTTAAGCTTTAAGCACCCTTTCAGTTCAATTTGAAGAGGACATGGTCTTTCAATTTTTCTCAAGCGAGTCTTCTTATTCATCTTCTCTATGTGTTGTGGCAGTCATAGACTATAGTTCTTATTCATCTTCTCTATGTGTTGGTTGGCCATGTTAACTATTAAGACAGACTACTACTATTTTTTTGTTTGTGTTTCATAAAATGTACAAAACGGGTAAAACAGAGAGTAAGCCATTTCCCAATGTATATCCTTCAAAATTAATCAAACAGTTAGTCATTGAAAAAGAAAACTCTTTTATCATTAAAACATTGCAAAATCAATAAAACATTGTGATCCATTGACAAAGATTAAGGGAAAAGAACACATGAAGCAAAACCCACAGTATAGCCTCCTTTCTATTTACATTACATTAACAAAACAATTCACACATTTTACAGCACCAACACTTCAAAGATTCCCCCCCTCCCCCCCCCAAAAAAAAAAAACAAAGCATGAAATTGAACAAAGAAAACCATACACAACGATTAAAATATATAACGATTTGAAAATAATAAATTTCAAATTTTATCTTATACATATCAAACAATTTATTTTTAGTTTAGTACTTAAATTTTGATCAAACGCCTTTTTAACTCAATAAATTTAACATTCAATTTTCAATACTTAATTTTTAATTTTCAACTTTATTAAACATTACCTGAGTCCAAACCTTATCATAAGACATAGAACTAAAGTCGGAAAATATAAGTAGAGTAATCTACCTAAAACTCTATCTTTTATAACAGATTGATGTGTTTCCAAAATTGTTTTATGTAGTCAGTTTTGTGTTTGTAAACTTTGTTAGGTCCCTTTATGGTCAAATCCTCGTACAAACTCTATTTTGAAAAGTTGTAATTTTTCCTTGTTTTTTAACTTTCCCGCTCGAGCGGGACCATTGGTGCTTGAGCGTAATATGTGATATCTCAGTAGTTGGTCGTGTTTGTAAACATACTGAGAAGTGTGATTTCGTGCTCGAGCGTGTGTTCCAGCGCTCGAGCAAAAACCTGTTTGGTCACACGCGTATTTTACTGAAGCCACTCGAGCGGGCGGTCCTGCGCTCGAGCGGAGATCGCGACCTCTGTTTTCTATATATATCTGTTTTAGGCTGATTTTAGGGTTTACTTTTCCTAGATCTTCTTTAAGAGTTTTAGGGTTTTTTTTGAAGTTTTTGTGAGTTTTCCTTGATATATTTGAGAGGGTTTGAAACCTATGATCTAAGATACATACATCAAGGAGTTTGTTTCTTAATATTCAAGAGTGTTCTTCTTCGGTGGAATCCGAAGATTCAAGCGTGGAGCATCAAAGGAGTTTGATACTGTACGTGGTCCTTGATTTGACATTAGAAGTTGTGGATTCAACTTCGTACTGATCAGTTCCGAGACGAAGGCTGTGGTGAAAGATTTTTAGAAGGCTTGAAGACAAATTTGATGCGTTTGGTAATTTGTTGGTTGTCTTTGTAATCTTCTTTCTTCAGTAGTGGATTGATTAGTGGCGTTTCGCCCGTGGTTTTTGATTACAATTGAAGGTGCTTCAATTGTGGTTTTTCTACGTAAAAATCGTTTGTGTCGATTTATTGTTTATTTCGAAAACAACAATCTAAATCACTTTCGTAAGTACTTGTTGATTTAGATTGTGTATATTTTGATTGATTGGGAATTGGAATATTTAAATCTTGATCTAATCACGAATCACTTAGGATTTTCAAACTTGTTACAAATCTTATATAGGTTAGGGCAAATTACCTTGGGTAAAACTGATAGCTTGAACTGCGGAAAGTGTTATTTGGCTGCACACTAGCGCCACAGATTTCTCTTTGCAAGAGTTTTTAGCTTCTTATCTGATTGATTCAAAATTTAGCCCTAAAACTGAAGCCTCAGGATTTTCAAAGAACTGAAGAATTAAAGAAAGAATTGAAGAAAGAAAGAATTGAAGAAATAAAGAGACAATGTAAAATACATTTGTTTTGAGGTTTGAATTGTAGGGAGCCGAAGGAAATTCAACATAAAACAGCGATCAAGACAAACAAAGAAATGAAGAACTGAATGTAAAATACCTTGCGAGTTCGAAAACTGATGGTGATCAATGGCGACGAACCATACACAACGATTAACATATATAACGATTTGAAAATAATAAATTTCAAATTTTATCTTATACATATCAAACAATTTATTTTTAGTTTAGTACTTAAATTTTGATCAAACAACTTTTTAACTCAATAAATTTAACATTCAATTTTAAATACTTAATTTTTAATTTTCAACTTTATTAAACATTACCTGAGGCCAAACCTTATCATAAGACATAGAACTAAAGTCGGAAAATATAAGTAGAGTAATCTACCTAAAACTCTATCTTTTGTAACAGATTGATGTGTTTCCAAAATTGTTTTATGTAGTCAGTTTTGTGTTTGTAAACTTGTTACAAATCTTATTTAGGTTAGGGCAAATTACCTTGGGTAAAACTGATAGCTTGAATTGCCCTCAATTATGTATTCATTCAGTAGAAAAGTGTTATTTGGCTACAATTCACACACTGGCGCCACAAAGAACATCAATTTAAACCATAGAGAGAAAAAGAGAGAGAGAGAGAGAGAGAGAGAGAGAGAGAGAGAGGGAGAGAGATACCGCAGGGGGTTGAGAAAGGGAGAGAAAGAGAAATCAAAGAAATCTGGAACAAAGAGGAAATAAAACCCCAAATTCAATTGCCTCAGGTTTGGTGTTGAACGATTATGTAGAGACACAAGTTTTTTGGCCTCAAGGATTGGACGGTGGTGATAGAATACAGAATTGCATATCAATTTCTTTTCCCATGCAAATCACCATAATGAACCAAAATTAAACTTTGAAAAATTTCTTAGAATAGAGCCCAGCAGAAAATTCTTAGAAAATGAAACCAAAAAAAAAAAAAAAAATCAATACAGCCTAGAAAATCAAACAAAAATGGAAAAAATGGCATAGGCAAACAACCCTAAAAGAATTCTGAAAAACTCAAAAAGATTGAGCAGCGAGAGGAGGGGAATGAACAGAAAATGGGGAGGCAAAAATACAGAGAGAGAAAGGGAACATAAAGAGAAGGGGAACGAGCATCTTACCTTGCGAGCCGAGACTGGAGAGTAGAAATAGCCTGTTAACAGCCCGTTAGAGAGAATTCTGGAAAACTCAAACCCAACAATATAAAATGAAAAGAAATCATTTACCCTAATCAATCAGATAGAGATACAAACCAGTTGATAGAACTTTGAAAGATCAGCAGATTTATAAGATAAAATTTGATATGTATCAGCAGATTTATTGATACATATCAGCAGATAAAATTTGATCAGATGTTGATACATATCAAATAAAATAAATGATCAGCAGATTTGATTAGGAGATTCTTTGTTTGATATGTATCAGCAGATTTATTGATACAAAGAAATTTTGTTTGAACCAGAAATGATGATAAACAGAAATGAACCAGAAATGGAAATTATGATAAACCAGAAACCAGAGTGTCACGACCCAAACCCACCCCTGTAGGTTTAGCGTCGTAATCGGCTAGTAATCCTTGGATTACCAAAGGCCTCTTAACAAACTAACATATAATTAGGGGCTGCGGAAGCAAATAACAATTATACAACATCCATTGAGCTGTGCAGACTTATATGAGACAGAAAATTTTTAATTTTATTTACATACATATACACATCATCATATATATATATACATATTCTAGCTAGACAAAAAGGGACTTAGCCCTATTTACAAAATACACAAAGACGTTGGCTGTCAAAAACTGATTCCAGATGCCTCTAAACTTGGTCACGCCCTGATCACCTACATACATATATATAAATAGTGAACTGGTGCCCAGTGAATAATAACAGAGTAAAGGGTTTAATGAATGATGTCCATCACAGAGTTAGTGAGAGGGTAATTTATACCTAAATTAGGCCAAGCTGGGTAAATGGGCCGTTCGTTGGGCCACCGTAAGAAGGGCTGGATAAAAGGGGGCTTGTAGTTAGCCCGGTCCCAGTAAGCCCTATTGTTATCCCGGTCTGAAAGAGTCTTGAAGTTAGTCCGGTCTAAGGAAGCTTTGCAGTCAGCACCGGTCACCATACTCAAAGTTAGCCCGGTCATAGCATAGTATGGTTAGTTCGGTAAGAACCTTGCTCTTTGCTAGCTCGGTCTAAGCATACCACGGTTTGTACAAGAGGAACTAAGGTAAGGGCAGTGAAAGGAAGAACCAAACTAGGTATAGTTCGGTCTACTCTGCTGCTCAGCATAGCCAGGCTTATCTCGGTCATATTGACATCCAACCATGGTAAAACCATCTCACTTGGCTTAAGTAGTGAGGGGGGTGTTGAAGGATAAGCATTATCTTTCAGGAGTATGACTCCTAGGAGGACTCTACATGGAGGAGTAAAAGTCCTACTAGGATTGTGCCACGCGGAACCTATAAAAGCTCACAACATCACCTATGGAGAGGTAACACAACTTTGATTCCCGAATACACAGAGCTTTTGTCTATTTGTCTATTTTTGCTGACTTAGGCATCGGAGGGGTATCTGGCACACACCCGCCGGCTAGTTTACGTTTGTGTTTTCAGGGAATAAAGCGACGTCGTACGGAGGAGCGCAATCTTGATCAACAGGA
This sequence comes from Camellia japonica, assembly GCA_030407325.1. NCBI lineage: Eukaryota > Viridiplantae > Streptophyta > Magnoliopsida > Ericales > Theaceae > Camellia > Camellia japonica. The sequence continues at coordinate 189,335,781 of JAPPVO010000059.1, read as the reverse complement.
TTATACGAGGACAATATTTCGTGCTCGTACAATTGGCGCCGTCTGTGGGAATAAACAGAAAGAACAAACCTCTTAATCAAGTTATCCTCACTAATCGGAAGTAATGGCGCACAACGAAGAGTTGCCACAGTCCGCCATTGACGGACAAACCCCAGAAGGAAGCGAGAGGTGCGAAGGTTTACCTCATGTCCCACCCATGGCAGACTTGGAGCCCCAGCGACAGAACCCCCGGAGGGATGCAAGGGGGAGGCGGAATAACAGCCCCCGTCGATGTCAAAGTCCTAAAAAGCAGAGGCGAAGAATCGACCCTCAAGCTCTTGAGGATCACGTAAAAGAGCAAGATGAACTAATAAGGAAGATGGCGGCGGATATGGAGGCCATAAAACGCCAGATCAAGGGAAAAGGGGTGGCGACAGGAGAGGGGCGTAAAGGCAACACGCCCCCTCGCCACTCAGAAGATCGTAGTAGGCATACCACGCCATCACAAACAGAGAGTAGGAGCCTCAGAACAGGCGACACTCAATCCAGGACTTCCAGAACTCGCCACTCCAGGTCTGAGAGGACGAGATCTGAGAGGTTATACACAGAGGGAAGCACCTATCGGCCCTCGCACACGCACCAGACGTCATCCAGGCAGACGGAGTTACCTAGATCATCTGACTTACGAACTGTGCTAGAAGAAAGGGCACGATGGAAGGAGGATGCCAGGGCGTACGACCCACACAGAGTTTCTGCCCTTCAGCGGTTGGCTCCTCAGACGCATGGAAACGTCGAGGTAGGAATGCCAATACCGCGCCCTACTTACGAACCTACGGATAAAGCATTAGCGAGGCTGCAGACCTCACCGTTCGTTTCGGCAATTGAGAACACGCCCTTACCTTTTGGCTTCCTGCAGCCCAAATTCACCACGTATGAGGGGAAGAAGGACCCCTACTCGCACTTAAGCCACTTTCGCTAGGTTATGGCTGTATACCGACGAAACGAGGCTTTGATGTGCATCTTATTCCCATCTAGCCTTGGCGACCTAGGATTAACCTGGTTCGAAAGGCTACCAGAAGGCAGCATCGCCTCCTGGGCACAATTAGCAGAGGCGTTCATGACAAGGTTTAGGACAAACACAAAAACGCCAGTGGAGATCGACCAGCTTCTCTCCATTGACATGGGCAACAAGGAGACATTAAGATCCTACAATAGTCGCTACTGGGAGACCTTCAACTAGATTGGGGATTGCCCTACCAATCTCGCCATCACGCAGTACAAAAGAGGTCTTCCAGTCGGGAACAGGCTGAGGGACTCAATCACCATGACGCCACCCCTCACAATGGAGGCCTTAATGGAGAGGGTACACCAGCATATTCGGGTGGAGGAGGATGGCGCTCGTGCTAAAACGAAGTCTAGCACAACCGCGGTACCGGATAAAAAGACCGCGACAAAGGTCAACGCGGTAGAACGTCCAAACAAAAACGGACGAGGCAGGCGGGACAACGGAGAAGACCAGGATAAAAGATGGTTGAGAGTCCGCACTGCCATTACCACGGTATTCAAAAAGCCAATCTACCGGATTCTAAGCGAGATACGCGATGAACCTTCGTCAGATGGCCTGCCAAGCTAGGAGAGGCTCAGAAGGACTACGACAAAAGATCACGGTGCACCTTCCATAAAGAAAAGGGGCACCGCACTGAAAATTGCACACCATTGAGACAACATCTAGAGGAGTTGGTGGCAGCCGGTCAGCTGGACAAGTACATTAAAGGAGGGGCGCAGCCAGCCCCCCAGAATGACAACCACCCGAACGGAATGCCAATCGACGCCCTACCCCAAGGCGTGATAAACGTAATACATGGGGTATGCGAACCTGAGCGCGTATGTGAGCTCAGGGGCATGATAAAAAAGGCTGAGCACTTAAGGGAGGTACTAAGTGCACAACCTTCAATCAAGAAGGGAAGAATGGAGGCCACCAATGTCATCTCTTTTTCAGACAGAGGCTGTGATACCCCTGTTCTGTATTATGCTAATTGGTCCTTAATTTGAGTATGATTATGTGTTTAGCATGATTTTTATGTGCCGTTATGTGAATAAATGTGATCTTGAAATTCTATCTGTTCACCGTAGGAATATCTGTTTGAATAATCTACTTTGGAAATTAAATTGAGGGCCTTATCGGCCACAGAACCCGAAATTGATTGCGCCTTTGTGGTGGGCAAAATTTTTAGAGCCTACGGTGAAATTTAATTGAAAAATTGATTTGGGTCAGATTAAATTGATTAAATTGAGGATTTAGTGCCCAATTATCTTATATTAATAATTTTGAGCTAGTGGGGCCATATAAGGGCCCTTATTACATTCAATTCCTCTCCTTATATCATTTTGGCTGAAGTTTAACTCTCTAGAAAGAGAGAGAGTCGACTTTGAGAGAGAGGGGAGGCACCTTTGGGCATTTTGATTCAAGGTTGTGGATTGGGAAGCTACACTTTAGAATTAACAAGAATTGGTGGAGATTGAAGCTTCTAGGTGAGTGATCAACCCTTAATTCATGAATTTGTGTATGTAATAATGTAAATTCAAAGAGAATATCTGATCAAGAACATGAATGGTGTTGAGTATGATGAAATTGAAGTTTATATGCACATGCATGCATAGAATTGCCATGAAATTGCATAATCAAGCATGTAAGGAGTAGAATATGAGAAAATTGGGTGTTGAATCATACATACAAGTATAGTTTGGTTGAGCTTCATGGTTATAAGCGCCATTTGTACCAATTGTAATAGATATGGGGTCAAGGATTGACATGCATGCATGATTGATGAAGATATGAGCTTGAAATGCATGAATATGTATGATAGAGTTGAAGTTGATGTCAATTTGAAACATGCAAGAGTGTAATCCTTGAAATTGAGCCTCCTAATGTTGTAATCTTGTATTGGTAGCATGTTAACATGTGTAAATGTGTAATTGGAGCCATTGCATGCAAGTATTGTGGCTGGAAATTCGAATTGAAGCTCAAGAACTCAATCTGGAAAACCCAGATTTTTTATGTCTGCTCGAGCGGGGAAAGGGCCGCTCGAGCGGGAAAATCGAGCTCCTAGCATTTTCTTTGCAGACATGGATCCCGCTCGAGCGGGGAAGTTGGCGCTCGAATGGGGAGCTATGTAGGCAGGCGGTCCGCTCGAGCGGCCGAGTTCACGCTCGAGCGTGAATTTGAGGTAACCAGTACTTTTGCAGCCTTAAGGGTCCGCTCGAGCGAGGAAATTGACGCTCGAGCGGGGACCCTGTTTCCTGAAATTTTGTTTATGTATTCTGTGTTCTGTTTTCCGTTCCCTTTCACTCCTAAACACTCTTGGGCATACATTGAGTATTGTAATTAAATTAAAGAGATAAGAATGAAGCCTAAAGAGGAAAATGTGAATTTTGAACGGATTAAATTGTTAGTGACCCTTTTGTGTTCATGGCATGTGTAGGGTCGAGTTCCAGGACAAATCCACAAGCAGATCACTGTGAGTAATATCTTAACAAGATATTTGAAATATACTGTTGTCCAATTGTTTACACTCATGTAAGTTTTATAAGTTCATTAGTTTGAATGGTGGACAACGATTGATATAAATAACTGGGCCAAAGGCCGATTGATGCGAATGATTGGGCCAAAGGCCGATTGTTATAAATAACTGGGCCAAAGGCGATTGATGCGAATGATTGGGCCAAAGGCCGATTGATATAAATAACTGGGCCAAAGGCCGATTGATGCGAATGATTGGGCCAAAGGCCGATTGATGTAAATAACTGGGCCAAAGGTCGATTGATATGAATGATTGGGCCGAAGGCCGATGGATACGAATGATTGACATGAATGATTGGGCCGAAGGCCGATGGATACGAATGATGGACATGGATGATTGGGCCGAAGGCCGATGGATACGAATGATGGATATAGATGATTGGGCAAAGGCCGATGGATATAAATGATCGGGCCGAAGGCCGCTTGTTGTACTGTTTCAATGATTACTTATATATTTTCCTCATTTGATATTATTCACTCGGCATTCGCTCACGTTCATTCATGTACATGTAGGTGAGCCAAGGGACGTCCAGAACCAGCCCCGGTGAACTTGTGAGAAACAGTTTAAGTTTTGAGGAGTCAGCCCCAAACGTCTCACGCACGAGACCGTCTTCGCCTTTTATCTTGTTTATAGTTTTGTTATATTGGCGAATACGTTGGACTACTTTTGTATATGAGACTTGGGTTTGACTGACTTAAATCTGTATGATCCTGGATGTACAGCGTTTTGTGTTAGTACATATTTTGATGTGAGTTATTAACATATAAATGTTTGGAATGTTATGGTGTGCATTTAAGCACGGCTCTATGGACAAAGTTTTTGAATTGCTTCCGTTTAGCCCCTTTATCTCTGATGAGTTTTGATTTATTTGAATTGAGGCCGTAGGTAATCACGCGATTACTGGCCGGTTATGGCCTTAACCCATAGGGGCGGGTTCGGGTCGTGACAGAGACTTGGCAAGGATATACTGCCCTCACAATGACGCGCTGGTCGTCACTCTCCGAGTCAAGGATTTTGACGTCAAGCGGATTTTGATTGACCAAGGAAGCTCATGTGAGATAATGTACTACGACACCTTCAAACAGTTGAAACTGGAGGACAAAGACTTGGCACCAGCTGTATCCCCCCTGATCGGATTCAACTCAATGCCAGAGTGGCCAGTCGGCAAGATAATCCTTCTAGTCAGGGCAGGAAGCGTGACAAAACAAGTGGAATTCTGGGTATTGAAGGTCCCTTCCACTTACAACATAATTTTGGGAAGAGCATGGCTGCATGCCATGCGATCGGTAGCTTCATCCTACCATCAAGTAATGCGATTTCCCAACGAAGCCGGGGTAATTGAAGAGGTCTATGGAGACCAAATTATGTCCAAGCAATGCTTCGTCACAGTAAATGGCAGCTGCGCTGCCAAAAGATTTGTTCAGATGGTGGAAGAACTAGAGAGCAATGAATTGTTCGCGGATGTTGGCAAAGCCGCTGAACAGAAGGCAGTGGAAGACTTGGTACAGGTAAGAATAGATGAAAAGAACCCGGATAAGTTCTTTTTGCTTGGCTCATCTATGTCCAGCACTGAGAGAATAGAGGTCATGGAATTCTTGACTTCCAACATCGAAGTGTTCGCCTGGACACCATATGACATGCCAGGCATCGACCCAAGCTTCATCTGTCACCAATTGAACGTCCACCCAACTGCCAGACCAATCATTCAGCGCACTCGCAGATCGGCACTCCACCACGCCGAGATAGTGGCGGAAGAAGTAGAAAACCTGCTAGAAGCAGGAGCTATCAGAGAGGTGCACTACCCTAGACGGATCTCCAATACAGTAGTGGTGCCAAAAAAGAATGGAAAATGGCGTGTCTATGTGGACTATAAAACAGTCAACAAGGCATGCCCAAAGGACAACTTTTCTCTACCCCAGATAGACCAACTGGTAGACTTAATGGCGGGACACAACTGACTTAGCTTTCTTGATACGTACAGAGGCTACCATCAGATCACTATGTACGAACCAGACCAGGAGGTCACATCTTTTACAACGCCAAGAGGACTGTACTGCTACAAGGTCATGCCCTTTGGCCTAAAGAATGTAGGGGCAACATTCTAACGGATGGTCACCAAGATGTTTGAATCATTGTTAGGCAGAACAATGGAGGCGTACATTGACGACATGGTGGTAAAGAGCAAGGATAAGAATGACCATCTCAAGGACCTAGGTGAGATGTTTCAGATCCTTAAGAAGCACAAGTTACGCCTCAATGCATCTAAGTGTGCATTCGGAGTAGGATCTGGCAAATTCCTAGGCTTCTTGGTGACCAACCGGGGTATAGAAGCAGACCCCTCTCAGATCAAAGCAATTCAGGATCTGGAGAGGCCAAACACAGTAAAAGAAGTGCAGCATCTCACCGGTATGGCAGCTGCACTCAACCGATTCATGAGCCGGTTGTCAGACGGACTACGACCATTTTTTCAAGCATTGAAAGCCAAGTTCGAGTGGGACGAAGAATGCGACCGCGCTCTGGAAAGCTTGAAAGAATACATGTCTTCTCCACCACTGCTTGTGACCCCAATACCTGGAGAAGAACTCTTTCTGTACCTGGCAGTTTCACAGCACGCAATTAGCGCAGTGTTGGTCCGAGCGGAAGGAATCCAACATCTGCCCATCTTTTATGTCAGCAAGACATTGCTGGGCGCCGAAACAAGGTACTTACCACTGGAAAAACTGGCCTTGGCCTTGATGATGGCCTCAAGGAAGTTGTCGCACTACTTTCACGCCCACACCATAGTCGTCCTCACAGCTTTTCCATTAAAAGCTTTGTTTGAGAGGGCGAACTTTTCTGGGTGACTCTTAAAGTGGGCAGTAGAGTTGGGACAATTCGACATCAAGTTTCAACCCAGAACTGTGATAAAGGCTCAAGCTTTGGCAGACTTTATCACAGAATTCACCCCAGGAAGTTATCATATCTGCCCAGTCGACCTGACTGAAACAACCGAACTAGGGATGGAAGTTGACGCCGGAATAACACAACCCCTGGTACAGGTTACCTAGACAGGTCGCAAGACAGACCAGAGTAAAGTGGGGAAGGAAGAAGCAAACCATGCTACACCAAGCCAAGACTCACCAACAAATAAAGACTTGGTACAATCAGACAGCGAGGGGCAAACAGTAAGCATGGACCAAGAAGAAAACACCAGCAACACTCATGACCCCAAGGCATCATCTGATCCCTCCACTTGCTGGAAGCTGTTCGTCAGAGAGATGTGGAAGCTCTTTGTGGATGGAGCATCCAATAGGTATGGAGCAGGACTTGGCATAGTCCTCATCTCGCCAGACGGCCTAGTAGTGAAGCAAGCAGTCCACCTTGGCTTCCCCACATCAAACAACGAAGCGGAATACGAAGCACTTCTGACAGGCTTAAAATCAGCATCTTACATGATGGCCACCGAGCTAATGGTTTACAGCGACTCACAGCTGGTGGTAAACCAAATTTCAGGCGACTACGAGGCAAAGGATGACAGGATGGCCAAGTACCAAGACTTAGTCAGAAAAGAGATCAAGAAATTTGAAGTAGTGCGGATAGAACAGATTGGCAGGGAGGAAAACAGCAGAGCAGACGAACTAGCAGGCTTTGCTTCAATGGCAGATACATCCATCCCTCATCCGTTGCTTATTGATTACTTACCAAGACCAAGCATTGAAGACCCCGAAGCAGAAGAGGTATGTTGTGCCGAGCTAGGCCCTTCATGGATGGATCCCATCATAATATTCTTAAAAGACGGCGTCCTACCGGAAGAAAAGAAAGAAGCCAACAAAATTAGAGCAAAGTCGCAGCGATTTTGGCTCTCCCCATCTATGGCATTATACAAGAAGTCATTTACAGGACCTTATCTAAAATGTGTCCACCCCAGCAAAGTGGAAGCATTCTTGTTCGAGATACACGAAGGCGTATGCAGAAGCCACCAAGGAGGAAGATCGTTAGCTTATAGAGCCATTTCGCAAGGATACTGGTGGCCATACATGCAAGTAGATTCGGAGAAGTATGTAAAGAAGTGCGAGAAATGTCAAAAGTTCGCACACCAAATACATCAGCCAGCCAGAGAGCTCCTACCATTGACTAGCCCATGGCCCTTCGCAATGTGGGGCTTGGACATAGTAGGACCACTTCCAACGGCACCCGGCAATAGAAAGTTCTTCCTAGTAGCAACAAACTACTTCACAAAGTGGGTGGAGGCAGAAGCATTGGCATCAAACAAGGAGAAGGATGTGAAAAAGTTTGTTTAGCAGAATATCATCACTCGGTTCGGCATACCAAAAGCTCTAATATCGGACAACGACACTCAGGCCTCGTTTGGGAACCCTCTATTTTAGCCAAAAAGTCAAAAAGTTACTAAATTAGCCAAAAAGCCAATAACCCATACCAAAAAGTCAAAGATTCTCTTTTCTCTCTACTTTTTGCACATCTTTTCGTAAAAAGCCAAAAAGTCATCCCAAACATACTAGTTTTTTTTAGCTCATATTTTAGCCAAATAGCCAAAAAGTTACTAAATTAGCCTGTTCCCAAATGAGGCCTCAGTTTGATGGCAGAATCTTTAGAGGCTTTTGTGCAGAATACAAGATAGAATTCTACAACTCTACACCAGCATACCCCCAAGCAAATGGCCAAGCAGAAGCATCAAACAAAGTGGTCTTGGACGGATTGAAGAAAAGATTAGAGAAAGCAAAGGGCAAGTAGACTGAGGAGCTTCCCCACGTTTTATGGGCTTACCGTACCACACCTCGACGGTCTACTGGCGAAACACCCTTTTCCTTGGCCTATGGCATGGAAGCAGTAATCCCACTGGAAGTTGGCCTCCCCATAATTCGAAGTGAAAATTTTGATCCAGACTTAAATGGAGAAGCAATAGCATTGGAGCTCGATCTTGCGGAAGAAAGAAGAGAAAGAGCACTGGTTCACATTGCCTCGTACCATCAAGAGTTGTCCAGAAAGTATAACAAAACAGTACATCCAAGACAATTCAAAATCGGAGATTGGGTATTGCGCAAAGTGATGGGAAATATCTTGGTACCCAGAGATGGCAAGTTAGGACCCAATTGGGAAGGACCTTACAAAGTGGTTGGGTTAGCCGGAAAAGGGGCATACCAATTGGAAGACAAGGACGGCAGAGCCATTTCCAGGCCATGGAATACTGCCAATCTCAAACTATTTTATTTCTAGCTTTTCAGTACTTGTAATCTTTCTTTTTCTCAATAAAACAAATAGTTTTCTTTTCAGCATAATTGTTTTATTCTGTAAAAGTTGTTTTAGTAAACTAGGGGCAACAAAAACAGAGTTGGCCAGAATAACCAACTTTGTCCTCTCCTAAGCCCAGGGTAAGGATCCAGGCTGCAGGACGTTTGGTCGCAATAACCAAACACTTTACTCTAGGTTGGCAGGAATAACCAACTTAGAAGTTGGCTGGAAAAACCAACACCTCTCCTAAGTCTAGGATAAGGATCCAGGCTATAGGAAGTTTGGCAGAAAAAACCAAACACTTTACTCTAGGTTGGCAGGAAAAACCAACTTAGAGGTTGGTTGGAAAAACCAATACCCCTCCTAAGCCCAGGATAAGGATCCAGGCTACAGGAAGTTTGGTTGCAATAACCAAACACTTTACTCTAGGTTGGCAGGAATAACCAACTTAGAAGTTGGCTGGAAAAACTAACACCTAGCCTAAGCCCAGGATAAAGATCCAGGCTGCAAGAAGGTTGGCTGGAAAAACCAACACTTAGTACTCTTCAACCAAAATAAAGATCAAGGCTGAAGAGTGGTTGGCTGGAGAAACCAACACTTATTGATTCTTTAGCCGAGATAAGGATCAAGGCTAAAAAGGTTGGCAGGTATGGCCAACTAGATTACAAGCTTAAGACCGGGATAAATATCTCGGCCAGAAAATGTTATACTTCATTCAGATTATGGAAAGTAAAAACAAGCATGGCAGTTAACCGAAATAACAGTTGGAACAAAAGAAGATTTCATTAAACATGCAAAGAGTTACAAAGGGATGGCACTTCAGCCCGGTTACAGTTTTCTTGTCCAAAAGCAGAAAGAAGAAAATACAGAAATCAAGCAAAAAGGTCATCTATTTCTGCGTCAAGTTCAACTCGGAGCCCGGTCTCATCTGGTAGTTCGGTCGTCAGATCTTCAACCGGTGGCTCCAATTGAGCTGATTGAACAGCAGGGTCATTAACAACCGGGGTATTGTCTGGCTCGATCTCTTCTTCATCGTCCTCAGCCTGAAGAAATTGTTGCTGAATGGCAACAGCATACTCCGTCATCGAATCTGGGATAAAATACGGAGGAGGGTTGAAGACTTTGGTCTCTGGCCCGTGACCGAGCTGTGCCACGGCCGCCCTCCACCCGTATTTGAAGAACAGGTCCTTCGCAGCTTCACACTGCTTGATGTACAGGGCTTCGCCCTTTTTAAAACCGCGGTCTTCCACGTCCACCAGCTTCTTCTTAAGTTTTGTTATTTCGGCACCCTTTTTCCCTTCAAGCTTGGCCAACTCGCACAAGTATTTGTCTTTCATCATGGCGAGGGCCTTCTGTTTATCAGCATCAGCATCAGCCGAGGTAACTAGCCCAGTGAGACGCGCTATCTCGGTCTCTAGCTCAGCCACCTTCTGCTGGGACATTTTCAGCTCTGCCGCCTTTTCATTTGCCTCGGCCATGGCTTGCCTGGTAGTTTTTTGAAGTTCCAACACTCGCTTGTGAGCGATGTGGTTTTTCTGTATAGCCTGCAAAAGGATGGTAAGGCACTTTTTCAATATAATCGAGCTGAAAGTTGCAAAAATTTCTTTAGGAAAAAATAAATTAAAGGGGCAACTTACCAACACCATTGATTTTGTGGACGAGCGAAGGGCCTTCAGCTCGGTTAGGTGGTCGTGGTGCCTCATGTCGGCTGGAAGGCAAACACCTTTAGCCAGGTTGAATGCCATCAGGTGGTCTTTTTCTGCGACCACTGAGTCGGAATCCGTGATAGCACGGTTCTAAAAAGTGATTTTTGGAGCCCACTTGGAGGAGGTAGCTCGGTCTAGCCGCTCAGGTGGGGGGCTTGGTGGAGTAGTTTGTGGAACAACGGTTTCGTCTTCGTCAACAAGGCGTTGCTCAGTTGTGGAAGTCCGAGCACGCTTGTTTGGGCGGGATGACGAAGGCTGATGGGTTGGTAGAGCTACCACGGTTTCTTGAGTTTGACCGGCTGGTGGTACCTCGGTCTGATTTGTTTCGGTCAGAAGGGCTCGCACGACTCTCTTCTTGGCCATTTCTTGTTCGGCGGTTAGCGGGATGAGATTGATTTGGGGCAGGGATGGGTCTGGTTCTGGAGAGGCTTCCAACAAGAAGTTAGTTACCTTGGACTTTCGCCTACCACTGTATCTATACGTCGGTTCAAAATTCAATAGCTTAGCCCAGCCTTTGGTAGGATATCGTAGCGCGGCGCGAAGAGTGGCTAAGTTGGGATAGCTGTACTGTGACTTGAGAAAGTTCAAATCTGCATAAAAGAAGAAAGACAAGGGTTAGTCCGGTTCAGAATGTTAAGACCGAGGTAAAAGAAAAGCGTGGAATTCAGCCGAGGTAATCCTAGCGGCCACACCCTTGTTCCAATTTATTTTATGGCCTGGGATCTGGGCTTGGTGGTCCTCAAAATTCCCAGAAACCTAGAAGAAATCATCATCATTGACGTCTTTATCCAGAGTGTTTTTTATTATCTTTTCACGTCGGCGCCTTATTCTTAAGTAATAGACCCAGCCATCTTCGGCCGATCCTATGGAGTATTGGTGGAAAATCTCGGCTAGACCGAGATTAATGCCAGCCCAGCGGTTTAGCTCGGCTATGCTGTTTATTATACGGTAAGAATTGGTGGAAAGTTGGGTAGGGCAGAGCTTGGTTTGCCTAAGGAATTCACAAAGGAGGGGCTGTACAGGGAATCGCAGACCGCACTCCACGTTGGAAATAACATTAAAAGGGACAACGCCTTGTTTTCCCCAAGGAACGGTTTCTGGTTCGGCCAGTGAGAGGTGGACATCATCTGGAATTTGGTAGTCCTTACGAAATTCGGCTATGGCCCCTGGTGAGTTTACTAAAAATCTATACTTCCCCATTTGTGGTTTAAATTATGTACAAATTAAACTGGGTGTTAGCTCGGTCGAAGAATGGTGCTAAGTAGCTCGGTTGAGCGCTCAAAGGAGTGCCTGGGCAACCTAAGTCTGCAAAGTGAAAAACAAAGGTGTTAAGCACAGATCGTTGGACCGTGCTAAAAGAAATAAAGGCAAGATAAGTGAAGTCCTAGCTCGGCTACGTGAGATGCTACCCAGTCCTAGCTCGGTTTAAGCTAGAGGCATTAGCCCGGTTGAGCCTTCGGGGCAGCATTTTTAGTTCGGTTTGAACTAAGGAAGCTGGCTTAGCCCCAAGTATTAGCTCGGTCGGTCATTTGAGGTTTTTTAGCACAGTATCGCGCAAACCTAGTGCGGTTCACTAGCTCGGCTAAGTTAAGCAGGCAGTACTAAGACATGTTGAAATTACAAGAATAAAGTTTTAGTCTGGTTATACAGTGATGCTAGGTTCGTGCCTAATACGAACAACTTCCTAGTTCGGTTGAAATGTGATTTTGGATGAAAATCAGTGTTTCTCAGGTTATTCATGGAGTACCAGAGGTTCTACTACATGGTTTTTCCCAGAAATATTGAAGCAAAAGTGGAATGTGCTTTGGAAAAACATACAAATAAAACATACTATGTGTTGCAAAACAAGTGCGAAAACAACAAAAAAGAAGAGGATTCGAACCACTTACCAGTTCAAGTTGAAGAGGTTGAAGATGAGAGCAACGGCAGCAAGAACACGGGCCTATGCAGTGTAGAAATGGGGAGGCAGAAGCTCAAGCAAGAGAGAGAGAGAATGAATAGTGCAAATGAAGGGTTTCAAAACAAAAGGTTTGATTTTGTAAAAAGGGAAGGAAAAAGGCGGGACTGTTCAAAATTCACGAGATACGAAGATGGCGTGACAGTTGCATTGGGCCAATCAGAGTGTGCCACGTGTCATTGGAATGAGAAGCGATTCAGTTGCTGTGATTGAAGAGACGTTTTGACCGGACATGTAGAGCCCGGTGTGAATTTAGCTCGGCTGGAAAGGCTAAAGAATTTTAGCTCGGCTGGAAAGGCTAAAGAGTTTTAGCTTGGCTGGAAAGGCTTAAGAGTTTAGCTCGGTCGTAGGGCTAAAGTTTTTAGCTCGGCTAATAAAATAGGTAAATCCCTATCATGCTGCGTAGATGGAATTAAGGGGCAATTGAGAGGGTAATTTATACCTAAATTGGGCCAAGCTGGGTAAATGGGCCGTTCGTTGGGCCACCGTAAGAAGGGCTGGATGAAAGAGGGCTTGTAGTTAGCCCGGTCCCAGTAAGCCCTATTGTTATGCTGGTCCGAAAGAGCCTTGAAGTTAGTCCGGTCTAAGGAAGCTTTGCAGTCAGCACCGGTCACCATACTCAAAGTTAGCTCGGTCATAGCATAGTATGGTTAGCTCGGTGAGAACCTTGCTCTTTGCTAGCTCGGTCTAAGCATACCACGGTTTGTACAAGAGGAACTAAGGTAAGGGCAGTGAAAGGAAGAACCAAACTAGGTATAGTTCGGTCTACTCTGCTGCTCAGCATAGCCAGGCTTATCTCGGTCATATTGACATCCAACCATGGTAAAACCATCTCACTTGGCTTAAGCAGTGAGGGGGGTGTTAAAGGATAAGCATTATCTTTCAGGAGTATGACTTCTAGGAGGACTCTACATGGAGGAGTAAAAGTCCTACTAGGATTGTGCCACGCGGAACCTATAAAAGCTCACAACATCACCTATGGAGAGGTAACACAATTTTGATTCCGGAATACACAGAGCTTTTGTTTATTTGTCTATTTTTGCTGACTTAGGTATCGGAGGGGTATCCGGTACACACCCGCCGGCTAGTTCACGTTTGTGTTTTCAGGGAGTAAAGCGACGTCGTACGGAGGAGCGCAATCTTGATCAACAGGATTATACGAGGACAATATTTCGTGCTCGTACAGTTAGAAATCAGATTCTTATAAGAACAGAGTCTTATGCATATTCAGATTCCAAATCAGGAACAGATTCATATACATATTCATAATCATTTTCATTTTCAGATTTTGCATATAATCATACGTGGTACATTTATTAGCGTTAACAAATCCAATGACCCATAAAAGGGACGGCCTTGAAGGCATTCCGATGACTCATGTGCACAGAGACGTTTTTGATGACCCATAAAGGGACCTGATGACCCATAGAGGGACCTGATGACCCATAAAGGGACGCATATCATATGATGCTAAGGATGCCATGAATGCATTTCAGAATCTTGGACAATCATTCGTTCATTTCAAATATAGCGTAGCATTTCAGAAAACTAATCATTTCAGAAAACTAATCATTTCATATCATAATGTTCAGAAAATATATATAATATTGAGCATAACTTTACAAAGTTATTACTCACAGATAGTTGTAGAAGCAGATCCGACAGATCACAAATCAGGCAGACAATGGCGCATGACCTACACAAACACGTAACATATACACATCGAAACACAATATCAATTCTTTGATCAAGCTTGACTTTTCTTGTCTTTTTCTGTCTAAGTAGTCCAAGATTCTACTACGTGTATTCTTCCTTTATTCCAATGAATCGGATTTTTATTTCACATATCCTTTCGTTACCAAATCATTCTTTTCTGAATAAACCAATTCTTACTTAGCTTCTTAATCAAATACTACTAAGTTAATGACTTATTCTTTTAACCAACTAATTAATGTTGATTGTTAGCTTATTACTCTTTATTAAGCCATAAATCATGTCTAGAATGCTTTGGGAAGAGATGAGAATAAAAATGTGAACTAAATGTAATTTTCCAAAATACGCTGAAATTAAGGTCTTCGCTCGAGCGCCACTTTGGTCGCTCGAGCGGACTGTAAAATTTGAAAAACTTCTGGGAGCTCGATTTTCACGCTCGAGCGAGACTTTCCTCGCTCGAGCAGATAGTGTGAATTCTGGAATTTCCAGAATTGTCATTGACGTTTAAATTTGATATTCAAAGCCTCAAAACATGTATTTTTGGTACACAAAAATGGAGAACCATTGTATAATTTAGTAAACACTCTCAATTAGAAATCATTTATTCAAAATCATGCTCCAATTGTCTAAATTTAGTTTTAACTCATTTTCTCCCTATCAAGCCCAATTTCAAACCCACAAATTTTAAAACATGAATTAGACTCCCAAAACTCTTGCAAATTCATGATGTATGTGCAATTGAAACTCAATTTCATGTAAGACAAATAAATCCAAACCCAAAATGGTTATTTCCTAATTAACTTCTATAATATTGAATCTAATTCAATTTCTTCACCCTTTCACTAATTCCTTTTAATTTACGTGAAATTGAAGTTATTTGACTCTTAGAAAAGTATTTGCATGTATGAAATTAAGATTAAAACTAACTAATTTTCTATATTCAAAATCAAATCATAATTTAATTCTTGATTTAGCCAAATTTAGATTTAATTAATTTTCTTCATATCACACCCAAAACTTAATTCATAATCATATATGTTCCATAACATATATTTAAATTTTGAATAAACTCTTTCATTATATTGCATACATGGGTTGGGGATCAAAATTGAATCAATGTCTAATTTTCCATAAATTGAACATAACTCCATTTATTCATCATTTTGCTAACTTCTTCTATTTACATGAAATTGAACTCAAGTTTAACAAATTTAAGAAATCATAATTCATACTCTTGGTCCTAACTTGATTTTACATGCAAACCCAAATTTTAACAATTTATAATTGATCTACAAAGCTTTATTTTTAATTCCCTCAAAATTCATCTTGAATCACTTTTTTGTCTAAATTAATTAAACAATACCCAAAAATAATGAAATTCCTTACCTCATGATGAATTTTTCATAATTTTTAGCTTGAGTTTTGATAACCCACAAGGCTTTCCCTTTCCTTTTCTTCCTTTCCCTTGGTTTCTCAGCTGTGCTCTCTTTCCCTCTTTCTTTCTCTAATCTGATTCCAGCAGGTTGAAGCTCCTAAGACTTCATTCTTCATCTTTTATTTTATTATTTTCTTTATCAATTTAGTGGCACACTTGGCTTTATAACATAAATCCATGTGGTGGTGTATTTATTATTTCCTTAACTAATTAATCTTGCTTAGAATACTTAAATAAGATTGAACTTTAATTATAATTAGCTTAATTAACCATCTCTTAATTTAATTAGTTGTGTAAAATCCTTACCCAATTAATCATGACTAAGTACAAATCTCACTTAATTTAATTAGTCTAATTTAACTTCTTTTAGAGCCCAATTAATTATATTTAAATTTATCATTCTGAATCAGATTTTTAATCAAACTCTCAAAAGACTCCAAATATTAAATTAAACTTATTTTCATTCTCAATCTTGGTTTCTCACATCATTAAGGCCTTCAATTTCTAATCAGACTTCAAATTTCCGTCAATAAATTACATATCCAAATTGGGCACTCCATAAATAAATTGAATTCGTAATGATCACAATTCTCAATCCTCATAATTTAATTAACTTAATTTTCTCCAATTCGGATCTAATTTATCGAATCTCAATTTTACTAAACTGAATCGAATATTTAATTAAACTCCCAAATGGGTCCGTAATTAAGATAAAATTGATTCAACTTCCTAACTTCACTTCCTTAAGCCATTTGGACTCTTAATTTCTAATTTCTAATTTCAAAATAAATCTTTAATAGAATCATATATGAATTAATCTCCATAATTTTCGTAAATCCCAGATTAAATTATAATACTCGGCAATTAAATTTCAAATCCTCTTAATTAATTAAGTATTAATCATTATACGCGGTGGGGTCGTTACACAGAGATACAAACCAGTTGATAGAACTTTGAATGATTAGAAGATTTATAAGATAAAATTTGATATGTATCAACAGATTTATTGATACATATCAGCAGATAAAATTTGATCAGATGTTGATACATATCAAATAAAATAAATGATCAGCAGATTTGATCAGTAGATTCTTTGTTTGATATGTATCAGCAGATTTATTGATACAAAGAAATTTTGTTTGAACTAGAAATGATGATAAACAGAAATGAACCAGAAATAGAAATTATGATAAACCAGAAACCATGTACCATCAATAATTGAAGTATTTGCATGTGAGAGTATTTAATAAAAAACAGAACCAGATAGAGAGAAAATGGCAAGAGAAGAAAACGAAGGGGAACAGAGAGAGAAGGGGAATAGAGACAGAAATCTTACCTTGCACAGATAGAAGCCTCAAGTTTGGTGTAGCTTTGAAGTAGCTCTGTTTCACCAAATAATAAACCACGAACCAGAAATATAAATGATGATAAACCAGAAACCATGAATCAACAATTAAAACTTGAAGCATAGAAAGAAAGAGAGAGAGGGAGAGGTACCGGAGAGCTCCAATCAGGGTTCGAAGCAGAGAGAGAAAGAAAAGACGACAGCGGTGGCTGTGGTGGTGGGAGGAGCCAACTCGGTTTCACGGTTCTTTATCAGAAACCCTAGCCTTCAGAAAAAGAGTGGGAGGGTTGCGAATTAAAGCCACTGAGGGGGAGAGGCAAAAATCGGGTGGGAGGGTTGCGAATTGAAGCCACTGGAAGAGAAGGGGGGAGATAAAGAAGAGGAACAAAGAGGGAGATAGAGATAAGGAGGGAATGAGAGGAGACGTGCAACAGAGAGGGAGAGAGAGATAAAGATGGAATGGGGAGGAGACGTGGCTAGGTGGGAGAAGGAGAGAGCACCGAGTGTTTGGGCGGGAATTAAAGTATCATCTCAACCATTGATGTTTATCACAATTGATCTAAGCCCTTAAAATGAAATGTATCTCTGATACATTTTATATATTTTCAAAAACCTTCTTCCCTTATTATATAGATATTTAAATCTATACACTCATATTATGTCATGCTTCTTCTAGTATATATTAAAAAACCATCAACTAGTAAACTGGTTTTTGATTTTTTATTTATATATATATATATATATATATATGTATTTAGAGGCTAAAAAACAACATTGCAGAGTAAAGAATAGAGAAAGGGAGATCAGCAAGAGAAAAAGAAAAAAAGCAGAGAGAGAGAGAGAGAAGCGAAGCGAGAGAGTGTAACGCCCTGGAAATTCACACTATAATACACAATAATAACATGATCTTATAATCCAAAAAGTCATCTTTCTCATTGAACTAAGAGTTAAGTGATTACAATTTAATAAATACATTCCCACAATATCCGAAATACATGTTCCAGTTCAATAAACTAGATGACTTAACAAAACATAAGCCCCTTGGGTGTACAACGTCACAAGATACATTTAGTAGTCCGGTCACAAAAGTCCCAAATTAAAACATCCAACACCCTCTCGACTTCTCTTATCCCCAAAAAGAGCTAGTGCTTGGACCAGTCCATCAATGAGGCTGTCCTTTGTCAATTCCTAAAAAAATAAATTAGGGTTGAGCTATTTGCCCAGTAGGAACACATTTAACCAAGTATCTAATCCTTAAAAAAAAAAACATATGACAAAACATTACAATACAATTTATCTTCACCAATAGTCTTTAACAATTCATAAGAACGATGATATTCTAACACAAACAATATGAAATCATGTCTTCATGTGTAACAAATAAACATCCACAACCCTAGAAAACATGCCACACATTCATCTACAAGAGACCAGTTGAGAACACCCATCACTTTTATTTTTGAAACCACCCCCACATTTACTGGCTATTATATGGCAGGAAGTGAGCACCTAAAGAAAAATCATCTGTTTTTCCACTTTCGCTGGCTATTATACGGCGGGACTGTGTGGACACCCTAAAATATTTTCCCTACATTCGTCCAGCGATAAGCCTAGATAGGGCATTTGGGCACCTTTTTGAACTCCCCGTACAGGTACCAACACAACACCACTTTTACCCAAAACCAACTCCCCCTTGGACTCATGCACAATTAACAAATATATCACATTTCAATCCTACCAACAAATATCACCATAGACGAACGCCACACAAAATTCAAGGAATAATAATTTTCATCTCTCCATTGTTCACAATATTTCGTGGGCTAAGAGGAATTCTATTCCATTTAACGATTCCTACTCAATTTGGGAACGTAGGGTTTTACCTAATTTGGGGGTTTTTCTCTTTTATCATCAATCTAGGTTTTAATAATATTTACATTCATGTTTAAAAGAAGGGATTGAGAAATTTCAAACTAAATGTTAGGTAAAATGGTTTAAAGTGTAAAATAAGGGTTTAATCCAACAAAATCCTCAAATTAGTTCTCAAATCATACGATACCATGAAATCCCTTCAATAATGAAGAAATACAAGGGCAAAAGTATCCCTACCTCAACAATCAAGCAAAAATCCAAGCTCCCACATGAATTTGTCGCAAACCCACAATCCAATCGGTAGATAATGACAATCTTTAAATGTTCTTCACTCCTAGCCAGAGATTTAAGTTGGATCTCAAGGATATGAGAGGTATTTTATAGTGGAAAGTTAGGGTTTCATAGAGAAAGGAAAAGGAGATGGTGGATAGAAAAAGAGAGATCCGAAAATGATCGAGAATCATTATATTTAAAAAGCTGATATCGTGACCCTCGCTCGAGTGTGACTTCCTACGCTCGAGCGACCAGACACAATCAAGTGGCCTCGCTCGAGCGACAACTTCTTCGCTCGAGCTGAGAAAGAGAAGCCTCAGAAATTTTGCAGCGCTACAATGAAACTACTGGAACCTAGCATTCCACACTCGAGCGAGCACGCTTGCAATTTAGTAAGATTCTGGGAGCAACGATTCTATGCTCAAGCAACGGTTTCCTCGCTCGAGCGACCCTGAAAACAAAATGTCATAGAGAGAGAGAGAGAGAGAGAGAGAGAGAGAGAGAGAGAGTAGAGCGAGAGAGAGCAAAGATAGAGAGCAATGAGAGAGTCACGTACTGACGCGACAAGTCGACGACGATGAGTAGGCGCTGATCAGCAAGGGAAGAAGATAGTGGCGGCGGCGGTGAGGAGAGGCTACAGCGGCGGTGGTGACAACCAATCGGCGAGGTGAGGAATGAGACCATAAGACAACGGCGATGAATCGATATGAATGAATGAGATGAAATGTGTGGGTTTCAATTAGGTTTAGTTGAAGAATTATTGTATGTGTGTGAGTATATGTGTGACAGAGATGTGTGTGTGTAATCTATGGCTGAAATTCTTGTTGTGTGTGTATGTGTAGCATAAGATTTTTTTTTGCATCAGAGTCGGGTTGGGTCGGTTATAACCGCGGGTTGGCAAAATTTCACCCACCACTCGCGCCGACCCGCCAGACTTGGAACCCCAACCCGCCCAACTTGCCCGCCATAGTTGAAAAAATGCGCAGTTTGCAGCGGTTTTGCCTATTTTGGCTGTATTATGCACACCCCTAAGTGGAACCATGGTTCCAACTCGAGCTAATCTGAGCTACATTGAGTTGGGATGTGGTGGTTCTATTGCATGAATAGTTTGGTTTTTGGATCCAAAAATTCAGAACTCATTATGATTAGGTTGGTTTTAAATTTAGTGTCAAATCAAACCAGATTGACCCATGAACACCCTTTCTCTCAAACTGTTTATACTAAAATTGGGTTGGAACAAATACAGCTGAGTCGGGGAAATTTTTCCAAATGACTGTAATACCCTCAAACCCTATATATATTTTTTTGTTGTTTTCTTTATCTATTATCTCTCATATTGTCGCATGTTCGGGGATACCCGAGCGCGCTAAACAGTTTGGACCCTCAATTTTTTTGATTTAGTCTCACGAGTACAATATGAAACATAGATGAGAGTTCAGATCTGATAACTTTTGTAGAAAATCTATTTTATTGCAAAACCTTTGCCATAAATGGACTGCATCACTAGATCTCAGAATCGCCACCTAATCTTTTGAAAAAATTAGGAAATTCGGGACTTGTGCCAAGGCCACTGTTTGTCATAAGCAAAGATGTCTCGGTCCGGAACCTTAAGTATGGGGGGAGAAGGTTATTAATTGAGCACTCCCGCTCACCCAATCAAAAGATCGACCTCTATTAAACCATGATATGAGTTTTATTGACCTTATATGTTCATATTTCGATTAGCAATAATCCTAAAAATTACTATGTGAAGCAAACAAGTATAGATTATGTCATTCATTTTGGAATAATTTAATTTTTTGTATTTTAAAAGAGTTTTAAATAGTGTACAAAACACAGAAAATTGAGTTTACAAATATGAGAATCAATTTTATTTCAAATTAAACAACACAACATTCATCCACTGGCAATCATAGAGACATATCAATTAAACAAGTAGCCGCATGATAGGATACTAAAACATAATAAGAAAATTATGTATAGACAGGATGCTAAAGCCATAAACACTCGCTTACTATATACGAGCATCCCTCGAAAGACTCGCGATTGTGTTCGGAATGGTTGGTTTAGCTAGGAATAAGTATTTTCGTCTCAAAAAAGCCCAAAATTACCTTTTCGGGAGAATATTTCGTTAGAGGAAGACAAGGAATATTTCGTCAAAATGCAGAATATTTTGTCAGTACTGATTGTGATGCTGATGTGGCTATCCAATCATTTACCCAAAAAAAGAAATGCAAGGATGTTGTAGAAGGGTTTTGAACCTTTAACTTGGGACTTACCACGAGCCTTTAGCCATTCTACCAAAGTCTCACATTGTGTTATGCTTTCCTTCAAATAATATTTAAACACTAAAACCAGAGACTAAATTACCCATGGCTGAACATCTGAGAGGATGTCCCGGCGGACGTTTGGGTGGACGACTGATGGTCACTCTCTGGCTAGTGTGGGTACTGAAAGATGAATGAGAAGTATTTTCAAAAAATTACTTTTAATAGAAAGGATTTTGATCAACAAACTTTTTTCTTAACACTCTTAATTTATGAAGTACATTTTTGAAATCTTAACAAGAAAATTCAAATCTTACCTTTAATAGAGTTTTGGGTGGTATATATCAGTGGAATATATCAATAAAAGGTAGGAAAATGGAGGTTTATATCTCTCTTTGTATTTCCTCTCAATTTTGACAAAGCAAACTCTTTTTTTTTTTTTTTTAATCAAAGCTTAGACCTCTCTATCATCAAAAAATTTTCACCTTATTTTCATAGCTCTCTTAGGCCCTGTTTGTTTCACTGGATATAAAATGAAGGATATAAATGATGTGGGATTTAGTCAGGATATACAATGAACAAGATATATGTATTGGATAATATATCCCCCAATTCATGTTTGTTAACTTGATATATAAGACTGGATATATATTATCCATGTTTGTCTTACAAAATATATTGTGGGATATAAACAAGTAATTTCCAAGATTGCCCTCATAATATATTTTAAATATTCATATTAGAACTAATGCAAATAAACAAATTCAAAATTCAAAATTCAAAACTAATGCAAATAAATAAATTAAAAATTCATATTATTTTTTATAATTAAAGATTCATATTAAATTCAATAATTTTTCCAAACAAGAAAGAAATTATATTATATTAATGTTAACCTGATAATGATAAAAAATATTATATTATATTAAATTCAAAAATTATATTAAATTAAATTCAATAATATTATATTATATTAAATTCAAAATTTATATTATATTATATTAAATTAAATTCAATAACATTATATTATATTAAACTCAAAATTTATATTAAATTAAATTATATTATATTAAATTAATTTCAATAATATTATATTATATTATATTATATTCAATAATATTAAATTAAATTCAATAATTATATTATACTAAATTCAAAAATTATATTATATTATATTATATTATATTATATAGACTAGAGGGTGAATTGGACGTTTTAAATTATATCCCGACCTAGGGGATATGATATAATGGGGGGATGGTGGTATTGTATATCCTCCAATTTTAGGAGATATACAATCCCATAGTATATTATATCATCTTCGAAAAAAAATTATAAACATGGGATATGTGGACCCCACAACATATAATATCTAATCCCATTCTTTATATCCTGGAATCAAACAGGGCCTTAATGGAGAAAGTGGAAGACAATGTATAATGGAGGTGGAAGATTGTAATGCCCCGAAATTTATTACCATAATCTATCCACAGTATTAATAAACAACAACAATACTAACATAATTACCTTTCATTAAATCCCATGTGATTTACAAAAGAGAAACATACGCGGTATACATTCAAAAAAAACTTCTGATGTCTGCTCCCAACGACTCCTTTGGCGATTTGAACGAGGCTTCACGTGAGGAGCAAGATCACCTCCAACGAAGCACTAAGAAACTCAAGGCTAATGGCAATCTTGACGATGAGAATATGGCTGATCCCCCCTTGTTGCAGGGGGTTAATGATCCAGATCCGCCCCTCAAAGTACCTGCGACTAGGTCTTTCAAGGAGGCTCTCACTAATTGACGATTTAACGAAAGGGCTTTTGATGATGATCTTGATCGCCTCTCTATGGATGATGATGAGTCCGGGGATGAAGATCTGGATGAGGATCCTAATCTAGATGTAGCACCAGATTTTGGGGTCCCTCGCATCAAACTCCCGCAGAACCTTTTGAAGAAAATTCGAAGACGTTGGAAAGATTGTCTCATTGTCAAACCTTTGGGAAGGAATATAGGCTACAAACTACTTATTTCCAAGCTTAGGAAAACCTGGGATTTGCAAGGGAAATTTGAAGCTATTGACTTGGGGATTGGTTTTTTTTATTTATTAAATTCCAGATGAAGGAGGACTGTGCGAAGGTTTATACCGGTGGTCCTTGGATTATTCTTGATCATTATCTCATGGTGAGGAAGTGGACGCCGAATTTCAAACCTTTCCAGGCTTCAGAAACTTCCACTGCTATATGGGTCAGATTTCCTTTACTCCCCATTGAATATTATAATGAAAAGGTTCTCTTCCACATTGCTAAGACGATTGGGAAACCACTTAAGATCGACATCAATACAACTACTTCTTCTCGTGGTAAGTTTGCCAGGGTCTGCATTGAAATTGATCTAAGTTAGCCTCTGATGTCCCGTTTTGCTATTGGTAAGTATATTTATGGTATTGAGTATGAACATGTACATTCCTTTTGCTTCGGGTGTGGCAGAGTAGGTCATCAAGTAGGGAGTTGTGCTGCTACTCCGACTAAGATTTTCGGCGACACCAATTCGGCTAGTGCTCCAGGTCATGTTTCGACCGTTGGAATAGAGGAGGTGGCAAGGCCCATGGAATTTGTAGATGGGCCTAACTCTTATAATGACCCAAACATTGTTACAACCCCCGATAATTTCGGTCCATGGATGCTGGTGAGTAGGAAAGGCCCAAAGAATAATGTTGGGCTTAGATCGGAGACCAGAGATGGGTTTAAAGGGAGAGTCCATGCCAAGGGGCAAGGGAGACCACTTCAGCCAAATAAAACTCAAGAAGCTAGTTCATCCACGCCCCCACCCAGCTACTGTGACAAGACCATTGCTTCTAATTCAATTTATGATATAAAGGTATCCTCTCAGAATAGCTTTTCTGCCCTAGCATGTACAGAGGAAATAATCACTTCCAATGCACTTCTTGCGTGTACAGATGAGCTGATGGGAAATTCGGAGGCAGTCAGACCTACTCCTTGTCCTCAGCCTTTTGTGGCTGGAAACTCATCCTTGGTTCAGTCCCCCACCCTTGCCTCGAGCTCCCCTATCTTTAAAAATAAGAAACCCTCAGACCCTCCCTCCTCCTCTTCTGAGCTGTTAAACTCCAAACCTCTAAGTGCTGAGAAACATAGAGATACCAGAAGAGAACTAACACATAATCCAGTTCAGTTCGATCTACCTTGCATTAGATCAAGAGAAAGAATCAACTCACCTAGTAAGCTCCGTTTGGTGGATCGGAGAAGTTCACCTCATAATAGAGAGAGACAAGATGAATCCCTATGGCAGCAAGAAAACCATAATCAGGCTGAGCTCCATCAACTCTGATGTATTTGATTGGCTGAAAGTAAAGAAAATTCTGGGAACCCCTGATTTCAGTCCCCTTCCGTCCTTCCCCAACTCTATATCAATGAAGTTACTTATATGGAATTGTAGAGGACCTGGAAACAAAGTTTTTAAAAGAACCATGAAAGAGCTTGTTCATGCTCATAAGCCATCTATCCTGGTTCTGATGGAAACAAAGGTGGAATTGAGCTCTATGGGGCAGTTCTTCAACAAAATGGGGTTTACAGCCTCCTCCCATGTAGACCCGGTGGGGCGCAGTGGTGGTATATGGGTTCTTTGGGACCCTTTTCGGGCAACGGTGAAAGCTTTAGAGGTCAATGCTCAGTTCATTCATGCTAAAGTTCAGCGGGATAATTTTGAGGACTGGATTCTTTCAGCTATCTATGCCAACCCCAACCCCAGAAATAGGGACCTTTTTTGGGCAAACTTGGAAGCTACGACAGATAACATGACCTCTCCTTGGCTGGTGGCAGGCGATTTTAATGATATTGCTTCCTAGAGTGAAAAGAGAAATTTTTCTACTAATATCAGCCAAGCTAGGACCCAGAAATTCAATGCAAGGATGAATAGATGCAACCTCATGGATCTAGGATGCTTTGGACCTCATCTCACTTGGTCTAATGGCAGACAAGGCATGGCTAACACCCTTGAGAGACTTGATAGAGCGGCTTGTAATTTTGAATGGCGCCTAGCCTTCACTGAAGGGGCAGTTCGTAATCTTCCTCGGACCTACTCAAACCACTCTCCTATGGTTGTGTACACACAAGGTATGTCATCTCTTACCCCCTCTACTAGGCCTTTCCGTATGGAAGCTGCCTGGTTCACTGATCTTGATTTTAAGTTACTTGTTAAAGAAGTTTGAAGTATTAGCCATAATTCAATTCCCGAAGCCACAGTTTTGCTTACTCAAAATGCTATTTCTTGGAATAAAACCCATTTTGGGAACATTTTTCGAAAAAAGAGATGGTTTTTGGGGCGAATTGAGGGTATCCAGAAATCTCAATCCATTAAGTATTCTCATAATCTTTTCCTTCTTGAAAAAGATCTTGTTAAAGAGTTTAATACCATTCTATATCAAGAAGAGTTATTGTGGTACCAAAAGTCTAGATCTAATTGGATCTCCTTGGGGGATCGCAATACTAAGTTTTTTCACATCTTGACGATTGCCAAGCATAGAAAATCGAGGGTGTCCACCCTCAAAGATGCTCAAGGGGTCTGGATTTCTGATACCTCTGTCTTAAAAAACCATGTCCAAACTTATTTTCGGTCTCTTTTCCAAGCTAATCAGCATTTGCGATCTCACCGTGTTTCTACCCTCTTGCAACCGAAAGTTAGCATTGAAGACAACCATGCCCTCACTAGACCTTTTACTGATTTAGAGGTGTGGGATGCTATCAAGAGCATTAGAACCTTCAAAGCCCCTGGCCCTGATGGTATCTAACCCATCTTTTACCATACTCATTGGGATATTGTGGGCCCTTCCGTGTGTAAGTTTATTCAGAATTGTTTCTCCTCTAAAAGGGTCCCTGACAATTTTAAATATTTCCTTATCACCCTTATCCCTAAACTTGATAATCCTGAGTCCATTCATCAATTTAGACCCATCAGCCTTTGTAATGTCTTGTATAAAACCCTCACTAAAATCTTGGTTTGTAGGCTTAGGCCTCTTTTGGCCAGCATTGTTGGTCCTTTTCAAAGCAGCTTCATTCCTCAGCGCACGACTTGTGATAACATCATTATTGCTTAGGAGATCATTCATACTCTCAGAGGGCTTAAGGGCAAGAGGGGTGATATGATCTTGAAAATTGATTTAGAAAAGGCTTATGACAACGTGTCTTGGCATTTCCTTTATCAGACCCTTGTTGATTTTAACTTTAATGATCATTGGATTGAGTTAATTATGAATTGTGTTACCAATGTAAAAGCCTCTATTCTTTGGAATGGTGAGAAACTGGAGGAGTTTCCTATAGAGAAGGGGTTGAGGCAAGGTGATCCTCTATCACCATACCTGTTTGTGTTATGTATGGAGAAACTCTCAAATATGATATCTGAGAAAGTTCATCAAAATAGGTGGAAGGGTGTTAAGGCTTCTTATAAGGGGCTTCTCATCTCACATCTTTTTTTTTCCTGATGATCTCTTATTGTTTGGGAAAGCTGATGTGAGTAATTGTAATACCATTATGGAGGCGCTGAATGATTTTAGCGCTACTTCTAGTCTCAAGATCAGTTTACTTAAATCCAAATTATTCATTTCTCCTAATATTGCCTGCCATGAAGCTAGGAGTTTGAGTAATGTGTGTGGTATCTCATTGACTTCTGATCAGGGGAAATATCTTGGTATCACTTTTATCTATAAGAGGTGTAATCGTTACTTCTTTCGGTTTATTACGGATAAAATTCAATTTAGACTTTCCAGTTGGAAGTCGAACTTGCTATCCTTGGCTGGGAGGTCTACATTGGTTCAAGCTGTCTCCTCTGCTTTGCCCTCTTATGCTATGAAAACTCTTGCTCTTCCGGGGAGTATTTGTAATGATATTGATAAATTAAACCGTAACTTCCTCTGGGGAGATACTAAAACTAGTAAGAGAGCCCATCTTGTGAAGTAGACGAATGTGTGCCAAAGTAAAAAGATGGGGGGGCTTGGCCTGAGAATGGCTAAGACTCAAAACCTGGTTCTTTTGGCTAAGTTGGGTTGGAAAATTTTGATTAAGGAGGACTGCCTTTGGGTTAAAGTCCTTGAGGCTAAATACTTTTTTGATAGTGATTTATTCTCGTATTCCTCAAAAAAGTCTACTTCTCACATTTGGAGAGGTATTCCCCAAACTAGAGATATCTTGAAGAAAGGGATTAAATGGAGTGTGGGTGATGGTTCTCGCATTTCCATTTGGTATGATTGGTGGTGTGGTGAAGAGGCTTTGGCTTCTATTTCCCCCAATCATCCTCTTATAACCTCTGAAAAGGTGGTTACTCTTTTAGATGTTGAGGGTAACTGGGATATGGATGCGGTCCATGCTAAACTCCCTAGTGAGGCTCTCGGTTGTGTTTTGAAAGTAACTCTGCCGCATTTTGTCACATTTCCTGATAATCCTCATTGGATGGGGTCTATTGGGGGAGGGTTCTCCACTGCTACAGCTTATAAAATTGCGTCTAATCAAGTGGATGAGAATATGGATTTTGAGTGGGTGTGGAAACTGAAAATCCCACAAAAACTCAAATGTTTTCTCTGGTTGATCCTTGTTGGCAGGCTTCTTACCAATGATACGAGAATGAGAAGAGGGTTGTCGGTTAATGAGGAATGTCCTCGGTGTGGGTTTCACACTGAAGACACTACGCATATCTTTCGCAACTGTGTGGTCACTAAGGCTATTTGGAGTAATGTGGCTGGTATTCTGTGGCTATTTGCTGATAGTCAGTTGTGTCTTACCTCTTGGATAAAAAAGAATTTGAAACCTTGGCAGCTTTCTGACCCTTTTTGGAATCTTCTTTTCATTGCTTCTCTTTGGCAAATTTGGCTTAACAAGAATAAAAAAGTTTTTGATAATGTGGATCCCATTTTGAACCAGTCTTTATGCCTTATTTATAGTTATGCTAACCAGATTTTGCTAGCTAAGTATGAATGTTATTTCCACCCCACAGATAACCACTCTAATTAACTGGTCTCCTCTTTCTTCAGGGAAAATTAAACTCAACACTGATGGGTGTGCACGTGGAAATCCAGGGGATGGAGGCTTTGGTGGAGCCTTTCACGATGAAGCAGGAACTTGGCTGTCTGGTTTCTTCAGCAAGCTTGAAAATTGTTATAGCCTCGAAGCTGAAATGTGGGGCATTTACCGCAGCCTGACCATTGTTTTGGAGAAAAGACTCCGTGAAGTTATCTTTGAAATTGACTCTACTATGGCTGAGGAGCGTCTGACCAAAGGCCCACCTCCAAATTGTTCATACCGAAGCATCGTTGAAGATTCTCGTCACTTGTTGCAACGTTGCTGCTGCTCCATTCAGCACATCATGCAGGAAGCTAATCAATGTGCAGACATTCCTCATTGTTTTCAACATCAAAACCATTCCCAAGAGATTATTCAAAAAACCCCTCTTTTGATTTTTCTATTCAAAACCCTAGATTTGTTCCAAACCTTCCAAATCAACAATATAGCGTAAAAACAACAAATAACCAAGTTAAAACTCATAAAAAGTATGAAAAGTATCCCTACCTCAAGCTAGAGCACGAGTGAGTGAGTGAGGGAAACCCAAATGCGGCAAAAACCAACTTTGCTCCAGTTAGAACGAAGCTCTCGCTAAGCTCTATCTTTTTAACAAAGATACACGAGTGAAAAGATTGACGGATCTAGGTGTATTTGAGAGAAATATGTGAGTTTTAGAGAGAGAGAGTGAGAGAAAATAGGGTTTGGAAATGTTTAGAGAGAGTGTGATATGAAAAAGTGATGTAAAAAGTGATTTTTATAGACTGATATATGCACAGTCCGCTCGAGCGCAAGAAGTGACACTCGAGTGTCTAGACACAATAAGTTGTTCCGCTCGAGCTTAAGAAGTGACGCTCAAGTGCAAAATACATACTTCCAGTAATTTTGCAGACAGCAGACCAATGCTCGAGCACAAGGAAGGCCGCTCGAGCCAAGATCGCTTGAGCACAGAAAGAACCGCTCTAGCGTAGAATACACTCTCCTAATAGTTTTGTTGACCTGTAAAAGTACCGAGAGTTCACAAAGCCCGCTCGAGTGTAGGAAATGACGCTCTAGTGGAGGAGTAAAATTCAGGGCAACAAAAGTTCGAAAACCAAGCAACCAACCCCATTCCAAATGCAACCACTACAATCCAATAGCCAAATTCAAGGAAGTATAAGAGAAGAAAGACACGAACAAAAATATGAAACCATGAAATCCAAGTCTAGATTGCAAAATGAGTTGGGTCTAATGGAAAAGGTGGAAGACAATGTATAATGGAGATGGAAGACAAAGTATAATAGAGGATAAAAAGAATGTATAATGGAGGATAAAGATAAATCCTTTTGGTAGTGGAGATTGATGTGTATGAAATTTGGTAGTGGAGATTGAAAAGCTAAGATCCTTTTTGGTAGAGGAGATTGATGTGTATGGAATTTGGTATGAAGAAATATCTAAAAAATGGACAGGTGGACAAAATAAGTTTTCGAATGGATCTAAAATAATTTAGCCAAAACTGGTGAAGGTTGGGATTAAACCTTAAATTTGATTTTTTGGCTGAGAAATTCATAAAATAGCATATTCCAATTTTCAACATTGGTGTTCGGAAGCAAACGTCCAAGTCTTAAGACCGGTCAAAATGGGATGTCTACAGTTGCCCCTATTTAACGGAGCTCGATAGGTCATTTTATGATGTGAGTGAATGTCAAAGCTTAAAGACGACCCTTTCGTCAAGGATGAAAGACTTGGGCAAACAAAAAAAATGTAGATGCAGTTGGTTAAATTCGAAAGTTGCCTACGTATCCCTTTGTAAGGAATCAAACCAGCGTAGTTCGGGGACATGATGCAAATGATATGCTCGAAATAAAATTCAAAGTTAGACTTACACGCCTCGCGAAAACAAAGCACATTGATGTCCGATATCATTGGATACAAGAAGTGAAATGGGAAAACCAGTGGAGGAAACCAAGAGAGAGTGAGAGATGTGAGGCAGAGAGACTGTCTCTCTCGATGTGAAAGAGGTAGACGCATGAGTGTTTGAGTGATGATGGAGTGAGCTCCTTCTCCATTGTAATCTTTCTATATTCTCTCCATTGTTTTAGTGATAATCGGTTTTTCTCCCGTAGATGTAGGCAATTGCCAAACCACGTAAATCTTGTGTGTTATTGTTTGTGATTGCTTGTTGGTGTGCCAAACAGGTTCCCTGATCCTAACAAGTTAGTGGAGATTGATGTGTATAAAATTTGGTAGTAGAGATTGAAAAGCCAAGATCCTTTTTGGCAAGGGAGATTGATGTGTATAAAATTTGGTATGAAGAAATATTTGAAAAATGGACAAGTGGACAAAATAAGTTTTCGAACGAGTCTAAAACAATTTGGTCAAAATGGGTGAAGGTTGTAATTAAAGCTTAAATATGATTTTTCTGCTGAGAAATTCATATTCCAGTTTTCATCATCAGGTGTTCGGAAGAAAGTGCCAAAGTCTTAAAACTAGTCAAAATGGGATATCTACACATACACATAATTTATATTAATCATAAATTCTTAATTATTTATTATAAATTTTAACTTTTTATTCTAATTTTAATTTAATTATATTTTAAATCAAAATTAATCCTAAATATTTAATTATTTATTGTAATTCTTAACTTTTAATCTAATTTTAATTTAATCATATTTTAGATCACAATTAATTCTATATTCTTAATTATTTATTGTAATTCCTAACATATTAATATAATCTAATTTAATTATATTTTTGGTCAATTTTTAATTTTTAATTATTATTTATTTTATATTTTTATTAATTATATTTTATATTTAATTTATGTTAATTAACATATTAATCTAATTTTAGATTTGTAGAAAATGGGGGTAAAATTATCCTTTTGTTGTATTAATTTCACCATTTATTTTTCTTTTTCTCTAGAAAACCAAACACACTCTAAAAAATGGTGTGTGTGATAAACCTCTCATTAGTTTGGTCCAAAATCACATCAGAGTTTTTTGATTATATTTGAACCATAGGAGAGCAAAGTGCTCTAACTCCAAATCACAGGTTAAATAAATTTAACCCAAAATTTAAAAATTTAAAAAAGGTGACTTTTTTAGATGTTCTCAAGCACATAACTCTTCAAAAAAATACGAGTAAATTACAAATATACCCTTGTAGTTTACTTCAAATACAAATTGTCCCTTGTGGTTATGAAAATCACATTTTGTCCTTTGAAATTTTTAATTTCATAACAAACAACATATTTTATTAATAAATTATCAAGTCAATTAATAGTTTTTAATGATGTTAAAAGTTTATTTCAATTAATAATTCAGATAATTTTATTATTATATAGGAGAGCAGTTAAGAGTTTTATTTTTTCAATTAATTCTATTAAATAAAAAATTTTGACAATGGGTATTTGTAATTTTTCAAATCACAAGGGGTAATATATATTTTAATCAAATTCCAAAGGGTGTATTTGTAATTTAACCAAAAAAATAAATAAAACACAAGGGCAATTTTATTTATATCATCATTTTTTATCTCTTTACACTCATAATTTTTTTTATTATAAATTTAGAGTGGTGCTATTAGCACCCCAAGAATTAATTTGGATCCCTTATTTCTTTGAACCTCCATTTATAATTTTTAAAACCCTAAAAATTTCTTTACACCCCCCAAATAATACCAAAATTATCCTTAAACATTACACCCAATTGAATGGACACCCCCCTCTGTAGACGTCCCCGAACGCCCCGGGAGGGTTAAGTCCCGTTCTGTTCATATTGGGTTTTCTACAGTTCGGACTCAAATTGTCACGGTTCTTAATCTTGAACCAAAGAGTCCAACTCTGGCAAATCGTTTTGAAGAAAAATAGATTTTTGAAAAGTAGTGCCAAACATGGACTGCTTTGCCAGATTACAGAGTCGCCACCTAAATATTTTTTAAAATGGGAAATTTAGGAAACCCTGACTCGGTGCCGAAGGCCACGTGTCCGTCATCACCAAATGTCTTGGCTCGGGAGCTTGGGTACGATCGGGGAAGGTCAGCTATGAGCACCCCTTTCGCCCGGTCCGAAGACCGGCCTCTACTAACCGTGATATCTTGTTTTGAAAACCTTACATGTTCTTATTCCGGTTATTAGCCTAGAATTACTATGTTATGCGCACAGCAAACAAGTATAGACCAAATCGCCTAAATTGGAACAAAAACATTGCATGTTTGTTTTGAAAATGGTTTGCTACTCGCAAGTAGGCTAAAATGCAGATTTTGCCACCTTCAAGTGGGTTTTTAGAAAAAAGATTTTGCCACTATCTAGTGGGCTTAAAAACTCGCAGTTTTAATGTATTATCCCAACTTAGGTAATTCAACCTCCATCCACAGGCATTCAAGCAGTAATATCACATAAGCAGCTAGCCTCATGGTAATCATGCTATTATGGCAACATTCACACGCATGCGATATGCTAAAGCACAAAAACTCACCTAGTACTCCAAGCCAAAAGAGAAACTAGTTAGTAATCAATGCATGATCCTAGCTCATGTTAAGATGGCTAATGCAACACATGCAAGATGCAACTAGAATAGGCTCGGCTATCCTAAACATGGCATGTGAAATGCTACAAGTAACATGTATTCAATTTGGAAATTGAAGTACAATGCAGTTAGTGTGATGTACCGAGCCCGGTGCATGTAAACAAATGCATGGATGCACGCATGTATAGCATAAGGATGCTAATTGAAATATGCCCTAATACTAACCATCAAAACCAGGTAAGTAAAAGGGAGAAAGAAATGGGGGTTGGAAGACATGCACACACGCACCCACACTTATTACAAATTCGCCCTCACTCGGAGGGACCAAATAAATATACAGACCAAATAAATAATTGACTACCCTAGCTAATTAAATATTACAAACCCTTAACTAATTAACAAATTAATTAAACTATTTAAAGCAGTAAAATGGCCTCGGGAAGAGGGGTGCACGCATGCTTGGATTGGCTTCGCTCGGAAACTCGCTGCCATTGCACTGTTGCCTCTGTTTACACTGCCCTGCTCCTCTGAAAATTGCCAAAGTCCCAGGATTGCTTCTGTGAGTGCTATGGAACACCATCGGCTAAGGGGAATGGCCACCGGCCAAGGGAAATGACCATCGGCCACAAATTAATCCATCGGCCAACAATGGATGGCCGGTCGGCACTGTATGCAGCCGACCGGCCAAAACTTCCTACAGAACCTGCAATTGACAGCAGCAGAGGGCAAGCAGTGTATGGCATGGAATTTTCAAGCAAATGTGTGCACCAACACATCCCTTATCATGCTTTTGACTCAAAGGGGTATGTTCCTTGATTCTCGGACCACCAATCGCGCATTTCGATGCGTGATGGCCCAAGAAACCAAGTATGCACTTTGATTTCAAATGTCATGCAAACCAAATAAACACATAAAGCCCAAACTCTATCACTTGATCAAGAGGCAAGGCATGCATGCCAAATGCAATGCAACCTAGGCATGTTAACTAAGTATGCAATATGAGCATGTGGGCAAGCAATATAAACATGCAAGCATGCAAGTTATGCAAACTAACAAGCATGCAAGATGGATGAGCATGCAACAACATATGGGAATGGTCTTAAACCAAAATGGGCAGCTCTCAAATAGGCCCAAATCAGTGGCCAAATGCCATGGAAATGAGGGCCAAAACACATACAAGCATGCATGCACACAAGGTCCAACACTTAGGCACCAAAGAGCAACTTTCAAGCACACTTAAAAGAGGATAAACATGGATACATGGCATGCATAAAAAGCTCTGAAATCATATTATAGAAGGTGCAAAACCAAGTAAACAAGACAAGCTAAGTATGCAACAATGGTCTAAAACTCAAGGCAAGCCAAGGGGGATTACATGGTAGCTATGCAAAGCATGGATGACCCGAATGACCAAAAACAGACCTCAAGCACACTAAAACATGCACAAAAGCTTCACAAAGCTAAGCCAAAACAAGTAAGCATAGTGGTCTAAATACTAGGCACATGTTAAGGCAATTCATGGCATTACAAGACAAGTATGCATAGCAAGCATGGTGTGTCTAAACCAAGTAAAAACAGAGGTAATACATGGAAAAATACTACCAAATAACACTTAAGACATGGCCAACATGCACTTAAAAATGGTGCTCACACATGAGGCTAAAATGGGACTTTTTGAAGACAACAAGGAAAGGGGGTGGCCCTCTCCTTCTTAGGACCTTAAACCACCATCCTCACCACTGAAATCCCTCAAGATTTCAGTGGTGAGGAGGCCCAAACAAGGTGGTCCCGAAACTCACCAAAAATAGCACAAAATGGGGCCAAACAAGGCCTAAGAGGGGGTAAACGACCCCAAACACAAAAGTGTCCTTAATGAAGTATCTTAAACACAAAAAAAATAGAACTTTTTTATGTTATACACAAAGCTCAAAACCGCAAGCAAGACAGGCTAAAATCTGGTGCAAAAACGGGGAATAAAAGAGGGCTAAAGACTCACCCTTGTAGACTAACGTGGACAGCAGCCTCTTTGATCAAAAACCAGTCCCTTAGCCTCTGAAAATGAGCTCCAAGAACCTCCAAGTGATGATGGAAGTGTGTGGCTATGAAGTGGTGTGCAATAGGCCAAGAACAAGACCCTTTTGGACCCTCTAACCCACCCAAATGTAGAGAGAGAGGGAGATATAGAGAGAGAGTGATATATATTCTATATATATCAGATTTTTCTAACCCTTGAAAATGGTGGAGAGGCTCTCTATATATAGAGCAAGACAAGGTGCTAAGCTTCTTAAAGAAGCTAACACAAAAACACAAAAAAGGGTCAAAGGGGGCAAGCTTCCAAGGGAAGCTAAGCAAAGGGGTCAAGCTTCTCTTAGAAGCTTGACAAGGGTTGAAGGGAGTCAAGCTTCTCTTAGAAGCTTGGAGCAAAAGGGCCAAGAAGGCCAAGCTTCTTGGAGAAGCTAGACAAAAGAGCTAAGCTTCTTGGAGAAGCTAGGCAAAAGGTTCAAGAGGTGCAAGCTTCTCTTGGAAGCTTAGAAGGGTTCAAGCTTCTTGGATAAGCTAGGCAAAGGTGCAAAAGGTTCAAGCTTCTAGGAGAAGCTAAACCAAGGTGCAAAAGGTTCAAGCTTCTTGGAGAAGCTAAACCAAGGGTTCAAAAGGTTCAAGCTTCCTCAAGAAGCTAAAACCAAGGGTTCAAAAGGTTCAAGCTTCCTCAAGAAGCTAGAACCAAGGGTTTAAAAGGGTCAAGCTTCCTCAAGAAGCTAAAACAGGGGGTTCAAAAGGTTCAAACTCCCCTCAAGAAGAGGTCTCGGCCAGAAAAAGAGTCAATCGGCCAAATAAAGATGGCCGACCGACCAAACATAGTGCCGACCGGCCAAATATATGGCCGATGGCAACAAAACACTGGTCGGTGGCCTCTAGCCATGGCCAGTGATGTGTGGGGATGTCTCACAAGCCATTTCCTGCCCCTCAAAAGCAAAACACAAGTGTTTGGTGCAAAACCAAACACAAAACAGTCAAGTCGGGAGATCCTGAGGCAAGGCGCGTAGCCGAGACCTCCGGGAACTCGAGACGAACACAAACATGGATGATCACCGGGTGTTCAAACAGTGACGTCCAAGTCTTGAGGACGGTCAAAAATGGGGTGTCTACACCCTCCCCCCCCAAAAAAAAAGAAAAAAACAAACCTCTGTACAATGCATTCAAACAAGTGACACAATTATTGCAGGGCCAACACATAGATGAAGAACAACACTCCCAAAATTATCATTAATGCTTTTGAGTTATATATGTCGTGTTTGATTGTTATGATTGCTTCAAATTTGTTGTTGTGTTTTTATCGTTATATATACATCATAATTGAGTTTAAGAAGTCTCCATGTTCAGGCCTGTACTCTTGAACATTGCATAGTTGTTCGGGAACACGTTACCGAACAAATAAGTAATGTCCGGGCCTATATTCCCAAACATAAAAAAATGCAAACTTCTGGGAGCTTTAAGAAATTTGACGGTTGAAAGTGTTAAGAAGTCTCCATGTTCGAGTCTGTACTCTTGAACATTACATAGTTGTTCGGGAATACGTTACCGAACAAATAAGTAATGTTCGGGCCTGTATTCCCGAACATAAAAAAATGCAAACTTCTGGGAGCTTTAAGAAGTTTGACTGTTGAAAGTGTTAAGAAATCTCCATGTTCGGACCTGTACTCCCGAACATTACTTATTTGTTCGGAAAGGCGTTACCGAGCAAATAAGTAATGTTCGAGCCTGTA
Source organism: Camellia japonica (assembly GCA_030407325.1). Classification (NCBI taxonomy): domain Eukaryota; kingdom Viridiplantae; phylum Streptophyta; class Magnoliopsida; order Ericales; family Theaceae; genus Camellia; species Camellia japonica. The sequence goes on along the minus strand of JAPPVO010000059.1, from coordinate 189,299,081 downwards.
TTCCCGAACATGAACAAATGCAAACTTCTCGGAGCCTTAACAATTTTGACTGTTGAAAGTGTTAAGAAGTCTCTATGTTTGGGCTTGTACTCCCAAACATTACTTAGTTGCCCAAAAAACTTCCACTCATTGTTATTGCTGGAGGAGTGTAGGTAATCAAATGGTTGCCAAAGGATTTTCAAGATTTTGAGAGTGGGTAAGTTTTGAAGGTGGGATTTGGGGAAGATGAATGAGTAGTGATAGAGGTGGGTGTTCACATAAACCCTAATTCATGATATAGTGGGTGTGTAAGTTTAATTATAAGATGGGGTGTCCCAACATTAAGGATGCCCTTTTTAGTAATTTCATTTAAGGTTATTATTGTAATAATAAAAAAAAAACACTAAAAATTGGGGGGTCCAACATAATTCTTGGGATGCTAATAGCACCACTCTAAATTTACCCTTATTTAAATTCACCAAACAATCCCTCAAAACTCTAACCTTAATTTCTAACCCATCCATATTTTCACTACCTACTCCATCGACAACCACCAGTCACTGTCACCGGTGGCCGAACTTCCATCTCTAGCGACTTGAGCTTCTATCTTCGGCGACTTTGCCATCACCGGTGACTAACCTCCAGCCTGGCGACTCTTTTTTCCAACGGTGACATTTCTTCCTCCTCCATCGACAACATACCCTACCATTGTGACCTAGCCTTGCCACCAGCATGACCTAGTTTCTTCACCCACCCTGCCATCGCAACTAAGCTTCGCCCCATTGTGAACAACACCACTACAACTCAGCTTTGCTCTTTCGTCGCCCCATTACGAACAACTCCACCGTCTCGTCCCGAACAGTCTTGTCCCAACGGTGACATTTCCCTTTTACCTATCGACAGCACACCCTACCATCGTGACCCAGCCCTGCCACGATCATGACCTAGTTTTTCCCCCTATCCCGTCATCACAACTCAACTTTGCCCGATTGTGAACAACACCACTACAATTCAACTTTGCCCTTTCGCTGCTTTATTATGAACAACACCACTGCCTTGTCCCGAATAGCCTTGCTACCCATCTTCGCCATCATGACCCAACCCCTCTACCCTCTCTTTCACTTCCGACAGAGCACGAGAGAGAGAGAGAGAGAGAGAGAGGAGAGAGAGAGAACTTAGATTTGAGGGAGGGGAAAAAAGAAAAAAAAAAAAAGAAAAAGAAGAGGAGAGGGGGAAGAGGGGTCGTAGTGGTTGGTTGTTGGACTGTGGTCGCCGCTATGGAAGAGATTGGGAGGTTGGTTGTTGGAGGCGACGACAGTGGTGTCAGAGTGATGCTGGAGGTGGTGATTGAAAATGGGGTAAGGTTTGGGTGTGAGAAGATAAATGGTAAATTTGGTATTATCATGTGTAAAAGAAGAAAATAAATTTTCAAATTATTAGAAATGATGTAAAGAGAAAATAAGTGTAAGGAGTCCATTAGTGTAGGTAGAATTAGGGTGGGCATTGGCCTGCCCATTCGGCTCGACTTTATTTTTAAGGGTTTGGAAGGTTGTTTTAGCTCATAATAGGGCTGAATTGGGCCAACAGTTTTAGCCCGATATATTAATGGGCTGAGTTTGAGATTTATACTTTCAACTTGGCCTGGTCTGACCCATTATTAAATTAATTTTATTGAAACTAACAGTTTTAGCCTGATATATTTATTTTTATTAATTTTATTGAAGCTTACATTTGTAATGATGTGAGATTGAATATATTTAAGGAATCCTTCAATTTATATACAAAATCCTTCAATTTATGATGATGTCAGTATATTTCTTTAAGAAATATAAGAGGTGTTTGATAATATGATTCAACACTAAAAATTAAATGCATTAAGTGATAATCAATTACGTTCGTTTAATAATCATAATTGATATTACTTGAAAATTTAAATGGCTCTTAAAATGTAGGTTAAAACTTAAGAAAATTTTAAGTTATATAAAATTTACTTAATTCTAACTGAATTTATAAATAATAAACATAAATATCAGTATATACTATTATAAACTCACCACCACTACTACTACCACTACCACTACCACTACCACTACCACCGCTTCTACTACCATCATTGATACGACCACTACCAGCCACTACCACCGCTTCTACGACCATCATTGATACCACCACTACCAGCATCACTATTGCTATCACCATTACCATCGTCATGTCGCCACCACCACCACTATTGTCACTATTACCATTGCTATCACAATTACTATCACCATCATTGCTACAGCTACCACTACCACCACCACCACCACCACCATGCCATCGTCATCACGACTGCTATCACTACTACTATCGCCACTGCCATCACTACTACTATCGCTACGGTTACCACCACTACTACCACCACTATCACAATATAAAAATTGAAATATATAATTAAAAATAATAAATTTCAAATTTAATCAAACACCTATCAAACAATTTATTTTTAGTTCAATATTTAAATTTTATCAAACAACTTTTCTTCTTAAAAATTTCAACATTTAATTTTCAATTTTCAACTTTATTAATACGTGATTGAATTTAATTATAAAATGTTTTAATTTTTTTAATATATAAGCTGATAGGTAAACTTGAAATTTATAATTATTTTATGGATTAGACTTAGATAAATGTAAAAGCCTGATATTAGGACTGAACCAGATTTAGATATATACAATTTTTTTATTTAATTTATTTTTTTATATTTAGGCCTCGTTTGGAAACATGCTATTTTAGTAACCTTTGAATTTTTACAAAAAAATGTGCGAAAAAATAGAGAGAGTAATGTGACAATTTATAATGACTTTTTAATTTTTTAACTAAAATATAGTTGACAAAGGAGACCTTAGTGTCAATCTGCGCAACGAATGACCACCTTTAGACTCACCTTTAGACTTGTTTTGGAAAGTAGAAAAAAAAGATAATTTGTTGAATTTTTAAATTTTTTTTAATAAAAAAAAAAAAAGAGAGGTGTTATGATTGTCAATAAAACAATAACCTCGATTTTTTCCTACTCCCAAAACAAGTCAGAATTAAACTTCGTTTGAGGAGTGAGTTGATTTTTTGATTATTTGGCTATTTAACTTGGGATTAAAAAGTTTATTTAGGTTAATTTTTTGATTTTTATAAGAGAAAAAGTGAAATGATTATAATTTGAATGTAATATTTTACTTTTAAATTTATCCTATCTTTTTTTAAAGTCTAATTTAGTCAAAAAAAAAAAAAAAAAAAAAAAGCGACCCAACCAATATGCCAAACGAGGTCTTACCCAAAACACAAAACGGCCGCTGATGTCAAGAAACGGCCAAAACCAAAAGGGTAATGCTATTTGATTAAAAAAAATCGATTTTCTAAACCAAAACGGAATGAGCGATGATATTTTTGGAGGTAGAGATTTTTGTTTGATGAGAAAGTTCCCCCGGGAAAATATCTAATCGTATCATCTTATATCCGTCACCACAATTTGAAGTAGAAAAGTATCTCTGTGCAGGTAGAGAGAGAGGGAGAGAGATAGAGATGGAGAGTCAGTTGGTGAGGAGGAGGATGAACACCATTGCCGGTCACTTTGCTACCGCCGCCGCCGTTGACGACATCGCCGCCGCCGCATCTCACATTTTTCCTCTGGTAACATTCCTCTCATTCTTTTTACTTTTAGCATAATCCTATGTTTGGATGTTGAAAAAACTGAAGCAAAAGATTTAAAGTTATGCAACCCAATTCACTCCTACTTCTTAATATGCAATTTTTGCTCTGAGTCAGTGAAAAATTGCATTGGTTTTCCCCTACACAATATCAAAAAGAGGAAAAATTTGATTATTTTGTAGCATTTTCTATCCAACCAAACAACCATAATGATTACTTTTTTCATTCATTGATTTCATCGGCTTCCTCTTTTCTTTCTTAATTAGTACACATATCTATTGTTGGTAGATTGATCAGTTACCTTAATTCTTTGTTTTAGGATTTTTTGATTGATTTTCCTCTGTTTGGTTCAATAAAAGATTAATGAACTAAGTAATGTAAATTGAATCAATCATGGTAAGAGGAGCTAATTTGAGCCCACTAAATTAATTAGGCCCAATAGTCCAAGGTTGGTGGGCCCGAATTTATCGCAAGTCCAAGATTGGTGGGTCCGGATTTATCGCCATCAAACGAGCCGAATTGCTCTAAGCCTCGAAAGGGTTCGGATCCACGAACTTAGAGACTTACTTGGGCTCGGACTCGAAGGGGTTCGGATCCAAGGACCTAGAGATCCGAAGCACTTGGCTTCGAACAGATTCAGATGCAATCTAGAAGTCGCTCCATTAGTGAGCCCTAGAACACTTGCGGACTCAGAACTTTCCGAGATCTACGTACCAAAACCATGGGCGTAATGGAGTCCGAACAAAGGACCTGATCCCGAGGACGGTGAGTGGAGATAAATTCACTCTTCGGTTAAACTAGCCTATACCTGGGTCGAGGTGGCACGATCTAGGGGGTCCCTGAGACTCGGCAATATTTGCGGCAGGGCGTTCTATTGAACTACCCCTGACCCTTATGCGGCAGGATGTCCTCTAGGACTACCCCCGACCCTTTGGGATGATTGGGGATCATTGGTTAAGTGTGGCTAAGAAGAAGGGTTCGCCGAGGGGTTGATCTCCTCTTCGGGGTTTTTCTCATCCTCGGAGAGGTCACCTCCTCGGACAAGGTGGTTAGAGAGAATATTCCCCATGTGCCTTGCACATGGGCTCCATCCTACATCATGAGGTGCCTATAAATAGCACCCACCCATAACTTTACAAGGGATGAATTTTGGAGATAAAACTCTTGGGAAAGAACTAATTTCCCTTCTCCATTATCAACCTTGAGACTGAAAGTGGGAGATCCATGGGAGAGCCTTGCCATTATTCTCTCTCTAACTATTTTGCCTTCTTCTTCACCCAATCTCTTATCTCCATCATCCCCTTTGCTTTTGTGTTCTTAGTTGAGACTATTGAAGAATCTAAGCCTCTCATCATCTTCTAGAGAATTCGAATTTTTCTTCAAGGATCTTCGAAGATATTCGAATTTTCTAACGACGTTCTTGAACCCCATCATACAATCATCATTCATCATTCGTCATTCGTTTCATAAAGATGCTAGATGATGATTATTCTGTTCATATTCTATTCATTCCATCTTTGTTCCACCAAACCAAGCTTAAGCTATTAGAGAGGAGTAACTTATATTATTTATTTCATCAACGAATCCCTCAGGGGTGTCTACAGTCTCCTTTATTAGGGCCAAACATGTATTAATATTTTAATTATCACGTAGGAGGTGAGGTTGGAATACATGACTTATTGTCTACTTTGATACCATGTTGAATTGTCAAGTTTAAAAAAAATAACTTTATACTTATATTCTCAACAAAAATAAGGGATAATAATAATAAAAAAAAAAAATCATATTTATATATATATATATTTGTAATTAGTTTGAGTTGATGCATAAAATCTCAAATCATTCCAAACTAGTTTGAAAATGGAGGTATGGAAGATGTCTTGTGATCACCAAAGAAAGTAATGGTTGGTGGAGTAGAAAGTTGCAGCTGATTGAGGCTGATTGCACCACGTATTAATTTTCAAAATCAGAAGATGTTTGTGGTTTATATTGTTGAACATGGTTATTTTTCTTAAGCAATAGCTATTTTATTTTACTTTAGGCAAACAGAGCAGCCCACTGGGTGGCTAAGAATTCTTCTATTTCTCTGTCTGTCTGTCTCAAAAAAATGTCCACAGTAAGATTATTTTTGATTTCAGCATTCCATTATTTGGATTGAAAGCCAATGAAATTGTTAAGATTATTCCATATTTATAATTGGGTACCCATTTCCTAGCTTAAGACCTTTTGGGGCAGTTGATTGTTTAACATGCCGTTTCTTGGATTCATGTCATTTCATCTATGTTTATTCCCATTTTATCTGTTTGTTTGTTAATGATCATATTTTCTTGTGATCCAAAACCAACGAATCCAAATTAATCTCATACAAATATGTAATTTGTCATTGAATACTACTGCCAACTAGCCATCATATGGCAAGTTTCTTTCTCTTGTATTTGTTTTTTAAATTTCCTTGAAGCATGTGTGTGCAGTGTATTAATTTTTGTGGGTATGTCTCGAATTCAATTCGGATTATGTTTATTATCCGTTGGCGACTTACACCACCCAATTAATGTGCAAATGGATAGGCCCCAACTAGTATTTTGACCCAGTTTATTACTTTGGAATCCTTGAATTTATTGGGTTATTTTTGCATTCTAGGGCTAAGAGGATCTTTTCAAAGAGCTTTTGTAATGTAGGGTTGTTGAGAGAGCCAACTCATTATAATATCTACATTCATAGTGAAACACATTTGCTGCTTTTTGCCCATGGACATAGATCCTTGTGTGACTGCCTGTTTGTTCTGTTTTAGTTTTTTGTCATCTTCGCCTTTGTTGTGACATTTGTTATTGTTCTTCTAACCATCTTTTCCATTGGTTCACTTCTCTTTTTTCCCCAGAACTGCAGTAGTAGTTTGAACTCTGTCATCCGGAGGTGTGATAATAGAATGCATTTTGCAAGGCAAGGGTCTAGTTCCCAAGCTTGTTTCATGAGACAGGCTTCAACTTCAACCGAGCAGGTGCGTAACTTTTTTTACACTCCTTATTAATTATGTTGTTTCACCATTTTTATTTTCCAGTTGCTGATTGTATTTGTATGTTTTTCACTGTGTTTATTTGATGTTTTCAGGTTAGTTCTGCTCAGTCTTGTGTGTATCTCAACAAGTCCTGTGGTTCTGCAAATGAGGGCTCTTCCAATGCCTTTGAAGCACCTTTGTTTTCTAGACCTATTGCTAGGATGCAACAAAACTATCCCAATGTTAGTTCTATCCAACCTGTGGTGGAAAAGTGCAAATCAGCCCCACCTGAGCCTCCGAAGTTTTCCAGACCAAACAGAAAAATTAATGAACAATTGCATTCCCGCTCCAGGAACAGAATACACCCTTTTCAATCTACGGGTAAGGAGTTTTGATGTCTAAAGACCTTTTTATTATTACTTTAAATTATTGTTTTTTTTTTTTTTTGTTTTTTTATTTTAGATTAAAATTTAAATCCAGGGAATACGTGGCTTTATTTATTAATTTATTTACACCAACTCACCAAGTAAGCCATTACTAATGAAAACTGGAACCTGGTTCAAGCCTCTGGTACGCAATGAAAACTGGAGTTTCAGAGAAGTTCACATTTTAGAATGTAGAAGTACCCAGCAGAAAATATTATAGAAGTGTTATCAGAAAATGCTAACACCCTAGTGATTTACTTTTTGGAATGCATGTTTCAACGTACTTTCATATCGAAACAGTAACTCTATCAAGGAAAATAATATTCTCGCCGAAAAGGAATCCAGAACTAACCAACATGATTCATTTTAATTGGCTGATGCATGAGCCCACAAAACCTTAGGCAAATCAAAAACCAACCACCTCAATGATTTTGGTATGTAACTCTGTTTGAGTAGCAGTGCTCATTGTCCCTAAATTTTTTCCAATATATTTTCTTAAAGCTTTCCTTGGGAGGAAGATTATCGAATATGATGAACTAAAATCTAAGCACAGTGGAGTTTTGGTACGTTAAAATGGTAATGCTAATAATAATGTGTTATACATGATTAATTTTTAAAACTTTTATTATATGTCTAATTAAAAAAGAAAAAAAAAGAAAAGAGGTTGCTCTTGAATGCCTAATAGTCTAATATTTACAAGTTTGTCCATATTGTGCCACCTTTTAGAGCATGTAGCCTTTCGCTTTCCCATATTAATTCCACATACATCTTCAAAGAAAGTTCCTCTCAAGCCATCTTTTTATGAGAATATGGCTTCCTTTGGCATAGATTCCATGTTTGAGATACATACTTTTTAGTTTTTACTATATTTCTTTCTATAATGTAATACAGGACTTGAGTGGTCCCCGAGAATGGATGTGGCAGAATCTGGATGCAACTACATTCTTACGGTAGAACTTCCAGGTGTCAATATCAATGACATCAGAGTGGAGATCAATGATCAAATGTAAGATAGAGTTTTTTGAAGACTCACGCCTCCAGCTTTATTTCATGTTTTCCTTATCCATTCTTACCAGATCTTGTTATTGTTGGTCTAATGAGGAATGCCATTTTCTAACAGATTGACTGTGGTTGCTAAAAACTCAAACCAGTGCTGGAGAGTGGCAAGTTCAAATGATACATATCACAAGAGGGAGATTTCACAAGGGCCATACAAGGTTGTTTGGACACTACCGAGTAATCTGAACAAGGATGGTGTCTCTGCTGAGTTTGTGTAAGTCACAGCTTGATTTCATTGCCTTACTGATATAATTCATCTTCTTTTGGCACTAGTGATTCTCTAAAAATGAAACGTTTGTTATCCAAATTTTCCAAAATTTGTTGGATGACAACTGCTTTTGGATTTGTTTTGAAAAATATCTAAGTTCAAGATTTAAATTGAGGTGATAGTTTGCGTCTACGAGTGAATAGGTCAAAAACTCAATTGATTTACTCCAATTTAAAGAATATGTGCAAGTTGAGGAAACAAACGACAATAAAGATAGAGACAAGAACATAATAACGATAAGAGACAAGAACACACAGAATTTAATGTGCAAACTCTTAAGGAAAAATCTCCTCAAGTACAATACCACAACCATAACCACCCATAACAAATTTCACTATTGAAACAAATATAAAAGATTTTAGACGTTATGAATTACAATAGCTCACCACGGAACTCCTTGCTTTGATCTTTGTACCATGACAACTTGCATGAATTTTTCTAAATTTGTGAAGTATTCATGTCGGAGACTTGATATGTGTGTGAGGGTATGACATATGGGTCTGATGTGCCCAGTTGGAGACTTATATTTTGTATAATTATGTATAAGTAGTCAAGTTTATTATATAACTATGCATAAGACTTCTATAATAATAAAGTGAAGTGTAGGTTTTTGGGGAAGAAAATCAATCTAAAACATGCATTTACAAAATCTATTAAAGAACTTTCTTCTAGATTGATCAAAACATGGGATTCAATTACGAAACCTTGAACAATTAGGTTAAAGCTCTCCAGGATGCGAGAAGGAATTATACTCTTGTGACCTTAATTCATATAAAAAAACATGATTATTATATGTTTATAGAAGTGTAATCCAACTAAAACATGGTTTTTGGTAAGTCCACTCGAGACCTCTGTCAAGCAGGGTAGTGAGTAGACATCTCAGCATTTTTCCCACTCGAGCTCTCTATCAAGATCGTATCTGGCAGACTCTTTAGTAGTTTTCTTGTGAGCGCTTTGTTGAGCAGACCTCTCTGAATGTTTAAATTGTCAATAATTCTGATGGGTTAGAATTGGAAACTTGAAGATGACCAAGCCAAGTGAGAAATCATAGCAATATAGTGTAAGAATATATATTGTATATTAAGAATTAGGCAATTTTAGGCAATTCCCTTTTCACTGTATTTCCTTTCTCTGTCATAGATTAGGGCTATATAACTGATGCACTCTTTGTAAACTTACACAATTGAATGTACAGAAAAGCTTTCAGAAATCTTACATGGTATCAGAGTTGTCTCTGAGCCGAAACCCTAGAAATTGACTGTGTCATCTTCTTTATCAGAATCTCACTGAGTCATAATCATGGGTGTTCTTCTTTATCACAATCGTCTCTTGGAAATCAGCCCTCTGGTTTTATCCCTCTGAGTCGCAGGTCGTAGAGCACTAGAATCGCGAGTGGTATTTGCGAAGTTCTCTCTCTCTGTGGTCATGTTCACCAAGTTCGAAGCTTTCTGATCGAAGTTCTCTGATCGACCAAAGTTCTCTTGGCTCTTGCATAACCTTCATTCGAGTTCTCTCATTGGGTTAGTCACCGGAGTCTAGATTGTACCAGATCTGTTAACGCTGGTTTGTGACCTTCAGATGTGACCTCCATCAGACATGACTTCAGCTTCTGGGCTGGAATCGCGACCCATCTGGTTCGCAACTCCTTTCGCTGGTTTGTGACCTTTAGATGCGACCTTCATCAGACACGACTTCGGCTTTAAGATTTATTACACTTGAACCCCTAAACTTTCAAGTTATTATGATGTATCTGGCTTCAGATAAGTGTGCTTTCTATCATCAGAAAGGTCATTGGAAGTATCACTGTACCAAGAGGGGACATCTACCTGCCACGTCTTCTCAGTAGTCTCAAACTCAGTCCTAAGCTCTTCCTCTGAGTACTTTTCGCCCTCTGTTAGTACCACTGCATCTGTTTCGATTCCTGATCCTGACTTGGCTTTCTTGAGGGCTCAGATTAGTCAAATTCAGTTTATGCTGTCTACCTCCCAACCCTCCCCGTCTGCTTCAGTTGTTTCCTCTCTTCATTCAGGTTTGCTTGCGTCTTCTTCAGGTATCTCTTCGTCTGTCTGGCTTTTTGATTATGGTGCCTCTCATTATATGACTCATCATCTCTCTTTACTTCAGAATTTACTCCCCCTCCCTTTCCTATTGCTGTTAATGCTGCTAATGGGTTTGGTATATCAGTTATATTTGTTGGGTCTGTCTTACCGTCTGCTATGTCTGTAGTCTCTATTCTATTTGTTTTATATGTTCCTCAGTTATCTGTCAGTTTATTATCTATTAGTCAACTTGATGCCTCTGGTTTTGATGTTATCTTTTTTTCTTCTATCTGTTCTGTACATGATCGGATGTCCAAGCAGCAGATTGGGACTGGCCATAGAGTTGGAGACCTTCTATGTGGTGGAGAGCTTGCATCTGCCTATGACTACCTCTCTGACTGCCTTTTCTTCTTTTCAGTTAGATTCTTTGTCCAGTCCTTTCTATTTGTGGCATTCCAGATTAAGTCATTTGTCTGCTGATCGCTTATGGTCTTTAGCTCAGTCAGGTATATTAGGTAAAGTTTCTCCTAGCCAACTTATTGAGTGTCAGGAGTGTAAACTTGCCAAAATGACAGCCTTACCTTTCCGTAACAGTACTTCTATATCTGTTACACCATTTTCTTTAGTTTATACTGATGTCTGGGGCCCTTCCCCTATTCTCACCAAGGGGGGTTCTGCATATTATGTGTTATTTGTTGATGATTGTATCCGTTACACTTGGGTTTATCTTATGACTCATAAGTTCAATTTTTATCAGATATACTGTACCTTTCATTCTATGATTACTACTTAGTTTGGGTCTACCATTAAAGTGTTTCGGTTTGACTTGGGTGAGGAATATTTTAAAAATGAGTTTTGTGAGTATTTGGCCAATTTGGGTACCATTCATCAAACTTCCTGTACAGATATACCTGCCCAAAATGGTCGAGCCAAGCGTAAACACCGTCATCTCCTTGAGACAGCTAGGTCTCTTCTTCTCTCTGCCTCAGTTTCGGCTCTATTCTGGGGGAGGCAGTTTTTACTGCTGCTTTTTTTCTCAACCGCATGCCTACTCCCCTTCTTTCTGGTCGGTTTCCTTATGAGGCTTTGTTCTCCCAAATTCCTAACTACTCCCTTCTTCGTGTGTTTGGGTCTGCCTGTTTTGTCTTTCTTCCCCGTAAAGATAGGACCAAACTTAGTGCCCGGTCTGTCCTCTGTGTCTTTTTGGGTTATAGTCTTAATCAGAAAGGGTACCACTGTTACGATCTTGTCTCTCGTCGCCTTTATGTCTCCCGTCATGTTGCCTTTCTTGAACGTCTGTCTTACTTTCAGCTTCCCCTTCTCATTACTCTTGTTTCCAAAGAGGATTTGGTTCACATTGACCTCTTTCCTTCTGAGGTCCCGTCTGATGAGTACATCTCCATTGTTCCTCTTAAGTCCATTCCTATTTCTCCATCTGCATCACCTATGGCTCCTTCCCCACCGTTGTTGGTCTATTCTCGTCGTCAGGCTCCCCTATCACTAGTTGTCTCTACTCCTGTTGCTGCTCCTTCTGCTTCTGACGACTTTGATCCTGTTGCATACCGATATCTTACTCGTAAGCGTCGTCCCCCAAGCAGGTTGGGTTGGTCTAATACATGTTTTTCTACTTCCTATTGTACTTTTTGGTCTGTTATTCATTCTTTTTCAGAACCACAGTCTTACACGGAGGTCTGTCAGGATCCTAATTGGGTTCAAGCTATGGAGGATGAGTTATTTTCCTTACAGAAGACTAACACTTAGGAGTTGGTTCCTTTGCCTGCTGGCAAGAATGTAGTTGGTTGCAAATAGGTCTGTAAAGTCAAGACTTATTCTGATGGTTCTCTTGAGCACTACAAAGCTCGCTTGGTTGCCAAGGGTTTCTCATAGAAGTATGGTATTGATTATGAGGAGACCTTTGCCCCTGTTGCCAAGATGACTACTGTCCGTACGTTGATTTCTGTTGCTGCTGTTCGACATTGGCCTCTCTATCAGATGGACGTTAAGAATGCTTTTCTTAATGGTTATCTCACTGAGGAGGTCTACATGCGTCCTGCCCCTGGTTTTCTCCACTTTTTTGGGTAGGTTTGTTGTCTTCGGCATGCTCTATATAGTTTGAAGCAGTCTCCTCGTGCTTGGTATGATCGCTTTCCGACTGCCGTTACCGAGCTTGGGTTTCATCCTTCTGCTTCCGACTCTGCTTTGTTTCTGAGATATACCTCGGCTGGTTTTGTTGCTGTCCTTCTCTATGTAGATGATATAATCATCACTGGCTCTGACTCTTCTGCTATCTCTGAGGTCAAGTAACATCTCTTCCGCACCTTCGAAATGAAGGATCTGGTCCATTGCGGTATTTTCTTAATATTGAGGTTGTCTCTTCTCCAAAGGGCTATTTTCTGTCTCAGGCCAAGTATGCTAATGAGGTTATTCACCGTGCCGGTCTTACTAATACTAATGTTTCTAATACACCTATTGAGCTTAATGTGAAGCTCAACTCTACTGATGGTGTCCCTCTAGATGATCCCACGGTCTATCGCGAGCTGGAGGGTTGTTTAGTTTATTTGACTGTCACTCGCCTTGATCTTGCTTATGTTGTTCATGTGGTTTGTTAGTTCGTTTCTGCTCCTCGCTCTACCCATTGGGCTGCTTTGATTCGCATTCTTCGCTATCTCCGGGGTACTATCTTTCAGGGTTTGCTGTTGTCGTCTACTTCTTTTTTAGACTTGGTGGCCTATGCTGATTCTGATTGGGCTGGTGATGTTACTGATCGCAAATCCACCTCTGGTTTCTGTATGTTTCTTGACGATTCCTTGATCTCTTGGAAAAGCAAGAAACAAACTGTTGTTGCTCGCTCTACTGTCGAAACTGAGTATTGTGCTATGGCTCATGCTACTGCTGAGCTTGTTTGGCTTCGTTGTCTTCTCTCTGATTTGGGTGTACCTCAGTCTTCTTCGACCTCCCTCTATTGTGACAACTGCAGTGCTATTCAAATTGTCCACAATACTGTCTTCCATGAACGAACGAAACATATTGAGATTGATTGTCACTTTGTACGACAACATCTACAATCTAGCTCTATCTCGCTTCCCTTTGTCTCCTCGGTTTTGCAACTTGCAGACTTCTTCACCACCACTCACACTATCGCTTGGTTTCAGTTTATTCTTAGCAAACTCTTAGTGTTTTCTGTTAAAACACTTTGAGTTTGAGCGGGAGTGTGAAAATATATATTGTATATATGGTATATTAGGAATTAGGCAATTTTAGGCAATTCTCTTTTCTTTGTATTTCTTTTTTCTGTCATAAATTAGGGCTATACAACTGATGCACTCTTTATAAATATACATAATTAAATATACAGAAAAACTTTCAGGAATCTTACATATAGTGGTGTAGGTCGAGGTCAACTAAGGTCTATAAGTATCCTTGATATATATTGACAATCTTATCAAATGATAAATCTCAACAATTTATTTTTCTTTTTCAAATGAATGATAGGTATCGTTGTAACGTTCGTGTGCTTGCCATTTAAATGGATGGACTTTGTCACTATTGCAAATTCACTTTGGATATTATATACTATATGTTATATATTTTTTTTGCAAGATATATATATTGACAAGTATTGTTGTGCAGGGACGGACTTCTACGAATTACCATTCCTAAACATTAAGAATGTAGTGGCGGATGCATGCATATATATATGGATGTAAATGAATGGATCTATTTGCGAACCATGTTTATAATCACGTACTAATTTCTGTGTATACGTTGGCCATTAAACTACACTAGTCGCACTAGACTTAATAAAAAGATGTTCGCTATGAGTTGTTCTTGATAATATTTCAGTGCCAATGTTGTTAGCAAGTTGATTTTAGACACAAAATCACGAGTATAAGTACTTGCAATTGCTGAGTTGAATGTTTCAAATTCACTGTGGTTCATTTTGGAGTTGAACATTTTACAGAACATACATGGTGCTTGGTATTGTTCTATGAGTTGTTCTCAATAATATTCACAATCAAATTCATCAGTTGACCTTTATAGTTTTGAATGCATCAAATTTACCCTTAAAATTTTCATACTATATCAATTTAATCCAATTGATACTGGCCGTTAAAAAATTGAATTGAAATCAAAAGACAAAAGAGAAAATTGGTTAAAAGTCTATTTAAAAGAGGATACAAGGCATTAGATATAAGGTAGAATCTTATTTGGTAATAAGGATATGTTAGAGTCGTCGAAATTTTTTTCCTATGCCAGGGATTTTTTTCTGTGACAACACGTAGTGGTGGTGAGATAGAGAAATATGTGATATTCAATAGATAGAGTGTTGAATGAGTGACATGTATCACATTTCAATACATAATTTGGTGAATTTCAATAGATAGGAAAATATGATTGGTAAATTTCAATAGATAAACAAATTAGGTTATTTCAAGATGTAAGGTAATTTTAAGAGATAGACAGATAGGTTGACTTCAACAGATAGTTGTTCTTTTGACAAAATTTATTCTTTTTGTCCAAAGAGATTAGAACTTAGACCTAATGGCCTAAAGGATTTATAAATGAATTTATGGTCAGAGTGTCCAAGACAAAATAATTTATTTACTCTCCTCAAAATAATTGAAGGGTTGGCATTCAATTTGAAATGTTCATTCTCTTTGAAAGGATTATTTTGCCATTGATCTCCTTCCAATTTTCGAGAATGGATGCAATCAATTAAACTAAATTAACATAATATAAAAAAAATTTAATAACAAAATTGATCTAATCTACAATAACCAAATTGATCCCAAATTACAGCACACAAGGACATAACTTCCTCATTTATGTATTTTGCGTCTAATGGGAAGGAAGCTTAGGTTATGTATGGATAGGATGGCAATTTTCTGCAGTATTGCCCCAGATGAGGAAGTAGGGCAGACAAGGATTTTTCCCCAGCCCTATTTTATTTACTAAACATATTTATATATGTAATATATATATATATATATAATTTAATTTTTCTTTCAATATTAAAAGACTAAAATATTATACCTGATATTTATTTTCATTTATTGGTTTATTATTATACTACATTTTTTAAATCCCATCAGTTATAAATTATTAAATTTTTATTAGATTTTTTATTTTTGAAAGTTAAAAAATTAAATTATCATTGGTCGTCACCTTTCAATTTGCTCCACTCCCCATATGATATCGGACAAAGGCAAGAATAATAAACCCATCCCAATCATGTGCTTATCTATAATATTATATTGAGTAAATGTTGGACTTGATGTTCAAACATTTGATTATTTCTTTTTTTATCACATGTCTTTAATTTTTATTTAAAATTGAAAAAAATTAAATAAAAAAAATGAGACTCAGACCTTATACATTAAAGCCATGTTTGTTTGGGTGGACATGAGCTTGGGATTGGACTAATAGTCCAATAAAATTATTAATCCGATGTTTGGTTAAACAATTGAAGTACGACTAACAATCCATCTAGATCTAGATATGGTATCCCACATATGATGGACTATTCAATCCCACAGAGGGAGGTGAGATATAAATTGAAAGACTAAGCCAAAGTCTAGACTATTAGTTCTCCTTATAATCTTAAGTCAATCTAAACATAAGATATGATACATAATCCAAAGGATTCGTAGTCCTAAGACTATTAGTCATGAGAATGCTAATCCAATCTAATCTAGTCCGCCGAAACAAACATGACCTTAATCTTTTAAAGAAAATTCTAATCGCTTCAATAATTATACAATATATGATAATTTTTTTATTTATTTTAAATTACACACCACTTGGGTCAAGTATTAGTATTATGTAGTGGGAAGAGTGCTTACGGTTGTTGCCTTTCAGTGTGAAGCCACCAATGCCACGAATTGAAGATCAGTAGGTCTATTCCCATCCAAGATTTTCCGCTCTCTATTTTTTTGATATCCATCAGCTTTTGCGCATTTCGACTAATCTCGAGATCCTAAAATTAACAATTTGACAAATTTCCAGTGATCCTAAGGTGTGACTTAAACTCAAAACCTGTGAATTTTATCCTCCAGGATTTCTCACTCTCTATTGAATCCAATTTCAATACTCTTCCAATCTTCTCATTCACAATATCTACCAACAACAATGCATTGCGCCAGAACGTTATTTTTATTAATTTTGAGAATGCGCCAGAACATTATTCAAACATTGTAAAGCCTGTAAAATCATGGAATACAAACTCAATTTAAAATAATTCATCTTATTTGGTGCTAATTTTTGAATTTAAATTTTCTGAAAATTAAATTTTTTATTTTTATTTTTTGTATTTTTAGTGATTTTTAAAAATATTTTAAGCAAATTTCTTACTTTTTTAGATGCATCTAGCCTAAATGTATCTAAAAAGTAAAACATTTACAAAAATCAATAAATATATAAGAATATGAAAATATATTTAATTTCTATATTTTTTTTTATACTTTTGGTATTTAGTGAATTTTTAAATTTTTTTCCATAAATATTATACTTTTTAAGTATATTTATGTTAGGTATATCTAAAACTTAAAAAATTTGCTTCAAATTTTAAAAAAATTCAGTGAAAACAAAAAAAAAAAAAAATACAAAAAATAAAAAACTCAATTATCTAAAAAGTTGATTCAAAATTCTGATAAATGTTAAATTACACTTTTAACTCTACAAATTCGACCTAAATTTTACTTTGGCCCTTATTGTTTCAAATGGGACAATTTGGTCCATACACTTTGAGGTTAGTTCAATTCGGTCCTTCTGTTCAAGTTTGAGTTAAGTTTAACTATTTTGGACCATTTATCAATCTTTTGAGGTATACATGTAGAAAAAAAAATTAATAGAAATTTAGTCACAATGATTAAATTGAAACTAAACTTAAAGTTGTTGGTATTTTTCCATAAAAATACAAGAAAAATATATAAAATGAATTAAATAGAAATGACAAAACAATTATTATTATCGTTAAAGAATGAAATATACAATAAACTATAGAACTAAAAAAAAAAAAACACAATAATGAATTAGATTACACCATGGAACATATTATAAGATGGGTTTAAATGGACATATAAAATAATATACGAAAAATTATTTAAATATAAAACTTTGAAAAACAAAAGATAAAGATGCAAACCGAAACTTGTGATATACCACAGTTTCTTTAAAACAGATTCACCGCCTCCCAATAGATGCTGGATGTACGCCGACGTCTGTCTCCCAAGATACGACGGTCAAAACGAGCTAATGCAGAAGCACCTTCTGAATAGCTTCGGTGAACTTGATAATGATTGTACCCTCTCTAACAAGAATCGAAGAAGGGGCTAGCAAAAGATGATAGGAAAATTTTTTCTTTGGTGTAAAAAACCATCTGCAACTTTTTATTTTAAAACACCATCTCATTTTCTATCACAAAACCTCTCTAAAACAACCTACTAAGTTGGAGGAGAAAAGTCTCCATTTATACTAGTAGGGGAGAGCCTTAGCCATGAAGGCTAACATCAATGGGATCATTAAATGTCATCAACTCTAGCCATTAAGGCTAGAGTTACAAAGGTTCAAAACTTCAAAACCATTATATAAATCATAATGTGTATATAATGTATAAGTTTTGAGAATTGAACTAGATGGGTTACAAAATGGATACGGGTGTTGGGTCACAACCCGATCCAAGCCCAATCTTAAACACATGCACAAACTAAGCTCAGCACAGTTCAGTCCAAAGCTCAAGACTAGGTCCAAGACCAAACCCAGCACATGTACAAGTACAAGTCTAGGCCCAATCCAAACCAAGACTAAGTCCAAATCTAAATCCAACTTTATTGATGCCCACTTTATAAGACAATTCTCATTCACAACTCATATAGCGATTCCTATTTTGACCCGACCTTTGTTGTACTCTAGACTTGGGTTTCATGGTTTAGTGTTGTTATTGTTGCTCATATTTTATTCTCCTTGTTTTCCCTTAAGTCTGTCTTTTGGATTGTGGTGATTGTATTTGGGACCGGTTGGTTGCTTGGTTTTCAAACTTTTGTTGCCATGATTTTTGCTCCTCCGCTCGAGCGACACTTCTTGTGTTCAAGCGGGCTTTGCAAACTTTTAGTACTTTTGCAGGTCTGCAAAACTACTAGGCGAGTATATTCTATGTTCGAGCGGTTCTTTCTGCGCTCGAGCGGGCTCAGCTCGAGCGGCCATTTCTTGCGCTCGAGCAGTTGGTCTAATGTTTGTAAAATTACTGGATGTGTGCATTCTGCACTCGAGTCTCACTTCATGAGCTCGAGTAGTAATGGTCTTCTTCATTATGTCTTGGTGCTCGAGCGTCACTTCTTGTGCTCGAGCGGAACAACTTATTGATCTGATGCTCGAGTGTCATTTCTTGCGCTTGAGCAGACTGTGCGTATATCAGTTCGTGAAAGTGACTTTTTACATCACTTTTTCAGATCTTTTTTTCCTAAACCCTAAAGTTGAGACACTTTCTCTCTAAAACATACATTCTCTTTCTCCCTCTCTCTTTACATTTTCACCTAGTTCTAATGATTTCTCCACCCACTTGCCTTTGTAAAAAAGAGTGAGCACCTCGAGATCTCCATTTTGATCCGAATAGAGTTAAGTTTGAGCATCTTTGAAGCTTTATCTTTGCCTTGCTTGTCTTCTTTCTTTGAGGTATTGATTTTCTACACTTTTATATGGTTTTTAACTTAGTTATTGGTCGTTGTGTAATAATGGTGGGATTTGGGAGTACTTTGGGCAAACCTAGGGTTTGGGATTTAAAATCAAACGAGGGTTTTTTTTTTTAGTGAATGTGATATAAATGGTTATGGGATTTGAAAAGGAGATTATATTGTGAAAAAATAGTCGATTTTGGCATTTGAGTTGATATTTGGGAAAGAGGGAAATTTGTCCTAAAATGCTTCAAATATTTATTTTGTATAAATAAATGAAATTGGTATTGTAAACTTGAAATTAGATGGATGTTGATATAAATGGTGGAGTTAGATATGTATTGCCTCATACATATGGGAATTTGAATCAATTATCTGTTTAAAGATTGAATATTTGTTTAGAAATTTCTGTATTGGGCTATCGGTGGAGGATATCTGTGATTGTTGTAGAAATTGCATGAGGATTAGGGAAATTGAAACTAATCTCTTGTTGGTTGTCATTGAATATGACTATGTTTTTAATACATTGTATATGTATGATGTTGGGAAGAGAAAGGGAATGTACTTCATGTTTGGGAGGAGATAGGGGATGGACTCCATTGAATTAAGTTGGCCTGTGTGTCTAGGGTGAAAGTCTCGAAACCGCGCGTATACATGGGTGCCGATCCTGTGGATAAAATTTCCGTAAAATGACAAATTGAAGTGTTTGTGTGATAATTGTGTTGATTTGCGGACCACTAAGTTGTAGTCTCAATTTGGTTATTTGAGAGATAATAAAATTGACTCATGAATTGAGATGGAATAAATTAACTTGAAATGAATTAAAGAAAAATGGACTGAGTTAGGAAATTTGGCATATTATAATCATGTAGAATATGAATGCTTTGTCACTGGCATTGTATATGTACCTTGTATTTATATCTTTGTTAAGATTCATATATTGTGTTAGATTGTTCTTACTGGGTTTTGGCTTACCCTATTTGGGAAAAATCATTTTCAAGTGGTGGTGATATGCCTCCGCTGAGGCAATAGCTTGGAGGGACTTTGGAGCAAGAGCTTCCTTTTGTTGTATTTTGTCTTTGTGTAGCCAAGGGCTTTATTTGTACTGAGCTAGTCTCATTTTTGTTGTAACCAAGCAATGACTTGGAAAGATGTAAGCCTTTAGGGCATATAAATATCTGTTTAGCTTTCATTCCTCTTTATTACTTGTAACACATGCTGTAGATTCGTGATGTATCATGTATGAATGTATATCGCATGTGTCACCTTTAGTAAAACAATTCAGATTAATGAAACTTTATTATTTCGATTATGTTGTCTTAGGTTGATTATGTTGGGTCGAATCATTGTAATCATTTCGAGGCATTACAACTCAATGGTTTCGGCTCATTATTTTTGTATTACAATCTTCTCACTTAAGAGAATACAAAACCACTAAGACCCACATCAATCGGGGGTTGGGTCCCACTTTAATTTCGAATTAAAGTTGCTGAAAAATCATTATTTTCCAACAACCCCACATGAATAAAATTGGCCGAATAAAGAAAAATGGACAACGCTTAACAACAAAGACTCAGAATGAGAGCACACAGAATAATCCTACATCAGAAAAGGTAGCTGTTGGCCTTGAACCTTTCGTAGTGAAGCCTATCGAATTTATTAGCTGACCAGTGAATGTGATGTCTTGAACTGTTCTGCTATTTGTGTAAACCGAGATGATAGACCTCACACAGGAGTTACTCTAATCATTGTTCTTGTTCTCACTGGTGTGTCCAGTTTGGCCTTGGAACACTAGTCTGGTTCAGTGAGTGTTTTTTTAAAGAATTCGGCCTCGTCAATTCTTAAAGAAGTGGCCCCACTTTGCACTCACATAGGTGACCTACATAAGGTATCTCGCTATACCTTGGTTGACTATTTACAACACTTAGGTCATTAAAAGCATCAACTTAATCTCCCACCCCACAGGGTATCATTGTATAAAGGAATGAGGAGGAAGATTTACCTCCACAGTGACTCATCCGTTACACGCAATTAGGTTGTCCCTTTGAATCTAGATCTTGGGATCTCCAGTCAACTAGGTTGGGTTTTCCATTCCGGTAACATTCACTATAGGCCTTAACCCTATTCTTCTTGATGACTTTTCTACTAACTCTTGATTTAACCCTTTGGTTAACAAATCCATAATATTGTCCTTAGACTGTATATAGTCTATAGTGACAACACACGAGAGTAGTCGTCATATGAAACTATGTCTTCAACAAAATTGTCTAGACCTTCCATCTGTGCTCTACCAATACTTGATTGGTTGTCGCAAAGTATACAAAATTGCTAGCACAAATTTTGATCAACATGGAATATCCTCAAATGGCAAACCCATTTAGTTATTTTAGTAGCTTTATCTAAATCACTGAACTCTGATTCCATCATTGATCTCGTGATAGACATCTGCTTGGAAGATTTCCAAGACACAGCTGCACTTCCTATAGTGAAAACAAATCCACTAATGGATTTGTAGTGTTTATATCAGATATCTAAGTGACGTCATTGTAGCCTGCTAGTATAACTGGATATCTGAGATAATGCAACCCATAATCTCGACTTCATTGTAAGTACGTTAGTACCTGCACAAATGCCTTCTAAAGATAGTCATTGGGATTACTCATGTATCTACTTAGCCTGCTTACTAAGTAGACTATACATGGCCTTGTACACCTCATCAGATACTTTAAACTTCCAATGACCTGATAATATTCTAGTTGAAATACACTCTCACCATTATTCTCGGCCAAATGTAGACTTAAGTGTACTGGTGTCCTCGATACACTCGTATCTGATTTACTAAATTTCTCAAGTATCTTTTCAACATAATGAGACTGAGAAAGTACAATCCTACCAGATGTTCTAGTAATCTTAATACCCAGAATCACATCTGCAAGGGTTTCATGTCAAACTTAGAGTTTAACAACTTCTTGGTAATTCTGAACATCTTCTCATAATTATCAATCGTACAGACACAAAATGACATATCTATTTGTCAGTGTCTTTGACATACACATATTTGTTAATCCATGTTTATTTAAAACTCTCTTGAGAACATTGTGTTGTCAAATTTCTCATGCCAGTGTTACAGTGCTTGTTTCAAATCATATAAAGATTTCCCAAGATTACAGACTTTCCTCATCTTCGAACCGATAAACCCTTCAAGTTGTTCCATAAAGATTTATTCAACTAAATCTTCATATAGGAAAGCTATCTAACTATCCATCTTGAAGTATCTCTAGACTTCACACAATTGTAATCACACTCACCATAATTGATGATCATGTATCAAAGTAATCTAGGTATCCTTTGATAACAAGACTATCTCATTGGCTTTTATTCACTTGCATTCTACGGCTTATTATCTATGCAAGATAAAATTAAATTAATAACTTCTTTTTAGAGAAATTACAACTTCAAAGAAGCTTTTAGTCTCACTAGCCCCCATATAGGTTTAAGAAGATTGGACAAATGAACTTTAAAGTCCTAGTCTTTTAACATCTTCTAGGCTCATCTTTTTTCTCATGAAAATCGTTTCCTCAATTCCATGATGGCATTCTTGTGTAAATTTGAATATCAGATTTGTCCACAAGAAAACTAATATGCACTTCTATATTGTGCAAAACCGTTGAACACAAAGTCAACGGATTTTTAAGGCTATCCTACCTGCTTGGGCTTAGGTATTGCCACCTTCTGCATGACACCCCCACATTTATAGAATTTATACAAAGGCTTTCAGCCTTTCCAAAAATTCATGCAGGGTCTTTAAACAATTTCTTGTGTCACAATGATTATAAGAGTCTCATAATCATATCACACAAAACATATTCCCAGACTGTCGTTAATTGAATTAGGTCTTATTCGAATTTAAGGCACCAAACAAATTTGGTCCAACCTGTCACTCTAAAGCCAATAGCCTTACTATTAGGAAACACAGATCTAGTGTTCAATAGTCTACTATTCGGAACTTCATAACATGGCTAGTAGTCTTATCACTAGGAATCATTAATTTTTTAGCATGTGGTCAGTAGACTTTCCACTACTAGGAATCACAATGTTTTGACATGTGATCAGTAGTCACTCTACTACTAGCAATCACAACGTCTTCACATAGGATCAATAGACCATTTCATTACTAGGAATCATCATGTCTTGACAGATGATCAGTAGACTCTTTTACTACTTGGAACCATCATGTCTTAACATATGATCAGTAATCTATTTACTACTAGGAACCATAATCTCATAACTGTGTAGTCAGCGGTTTAACACCTCCTAGGAACCACCAGTTTTCTATCTTTGTGATCAATGATCTTGCACTTACTAGGAGCCACCAATTTAAGAATATATTTAGAATTTAAAAATTCAAAAAATATATTCACCCACTCTAACGGGTTGTCTCATCTTTATTTTCAGGCAAAGTCACATAACAATCATACATACTATAATTGACACAAGGATAACATACTAATTGCCTCTGATAAATTCAGAGATATCATCATGCAATCTTATGATTTTCTCTAATCAGACTTGATCTCTCTAGATCTTTCTTTAAGAACCTCGCAAGGTTTAAGGTTGTCAGGACAACAGTTCCTGTTGTCACCTCTTGAAGCTATTTCTGAAAAATCACAACAAAAATTCACTATTCTGTTTTTCCAGAAACTAAACTTAACACTAGAAAATTCCAAAGTCTGAAATTTAATTCAAAATTGATCTCAATACTTATCCTAGAATCGAACATGGTTAGGAAAGTTTCCAGGAAGACTGGAGGGGTCACACCGGTCCCACTTAAGACCTAGTTAACCTTAGACAAAACTTTCAAGAGCATGTTGACTCCTAATCTATGAGAATCAAATTTAGAATTAAGTTTTTCAGGGGATAAATTAGGTTAAAATAAACCAAGTTTACAAAACTAATAAGCAATTAAAAATTACTATCAAAATTACACCACTCATAAAAGTTAACCGGTACTCCCGGAACTGAGCCCATTATTTCTGAATAAAAATCAGAAATATTTTAGCTAATGTTAAAATTTGGTTTTTTTTCCTAAAACAAAAAAATTTGGAAATAATCAAATTATAACCAAAGACTTTCTCAAAACTTGGTTTCCTATCATTTTAGGAATAAAAAGATTAAATCCAAAGACTTCCTCTAACCATAAAGGTTTGAAACCAAATCCATCTTAGTTGCCATTTCTGAACAAATGAGAAATACTCTTTAGCCAAGGCTAAACACTTTGATTTCTATTACAGAAAACCAAACTACTTTGGGAATAATTAATCTCAAAGATGTTCTCTAAAATCGAAGGTTTATAATTTTCTTTCCTTTCCCCTTTCCTTTCACTATGGTGAAACTATTACAAATTAGAAATTAAGAACCACTACAAATGGAAATGGAAATGTAACTGTTACAATTACAAATTGTCTAAATCTGCAAAACAGAATTCATGGTTGCATCTAAAATTGTCTATTTAGCCAAAACCACACTTCTCCACTTGTAATGCGTTTCTTTGTATAAAACACATTACAAAACTCTATCCTCATTGCCGCCAAATCTCCATGCTCATTGTTCATATACATTCTTGGATACAAGATGAGTTAATGAACCAATAAAATGAATATTATACAAGTAATTTCAGTTATAACTCACAATATGTAATTCAAAGGCTATAGATGCATGGCAATTACAAGAATGTCATGAGTTTCATGGCTATGAAATAACTACATATATAAGACTATTATGGTCATAACATTGGCATTCCAACCATCTAACTATGAACAAATAATCATATAAACAATAGAGTTAAACTCCAACAATACACAATAATGTTTGGAGTAATTCACTTGATTATGCACATCAAAACATGAAAAAACTCACAATCAAAACAACAATTAATTAATAGCATTATAATGCAAAATTATTCCACCATGCACTAATTCTCTCTTAGGATCCATCTACCTTATAATACAACATAATCATAAGCAAACTCAGGAATAAGACCATTATATAGAAAAATCAAAACTATTTTACTAAATTTTTTCCCATAGCAAACTAGCTTGGAGATATTCTATACCGTCGAAAACCTCGACTAGCCGAATCTCTTGAAATACTTAAAACAAAAAACACAAAAAAAAATCCAACTCTTTGTTTTTTTTTTTTTTAGAATTTAATTAATCAAATTAAATTGAAATTGTTACCAAACTTTCAAAACAACATATGGAATAAATCCGAAATTAACCTGAATTATAAAGTGAATAATTAAATTTACAAATATGTCAAAAAATCTGAAGATCCAAAATTCTAATCCATGCTTAGGTTATCCTGTTCAAAACAAAAATTAGTAGTCTCATTTACTAATTCCAATTTGTTTTATTTGTTCGTATTATAGATCCTCCTTTCGCATTTAGGTAAACCTGTAGAAAAAGTTAGCTATAAAAGAGAACAACTAACAAACAAATCAAATAAATTAGTAAGAATCTTAAGAAATACAATTCTTATTTAATTTTTATAAACTCCTAGCAACTTAAGCACTAATCATCAAATAACTCATGTAATAACAACTAATTAACATAAAAGAAATTGCATGAATAAATTACTTGAAACAAAAAAACTCAAATTTCAATAACTCTAGGCAATTAAATTAATTTTAATTCCAAGAGTCACTAGAATAAAATTATAATAAAAACTAAATATTTTTTCAAAAACTATTTATAATAAATATGTTTTAAGATTATTGGTATTTTTCCATAAACATACAAGAAAAATATATAAAATGAATTAAATAGAAATGACAAAACAATTATTATTATTATTATTATTATTATTGTATTATTATTATTAAAGAATGAAATATACAATAAACTATAGAACTAAAAAAAACACGAGAATGAATTAGATTACATCATGGAACATGTTACAAGATGGATTTAAATGGACATATAAAATAATATACGAGAAATTATTTAAATTTAAAACTTTGAAGAACAAAAGATAAAGATGCAAACCGAAACTTGTGTGATACCACAGTTTCCTTAAAACAGATTCACCGCCTCGCAATGGATGCTGGAGGTATGCCGGCGTTTGTCTCCCAAAATACAATGGTCGAAACTAACTAATGCAGAAGCACATTCTGAATAGCTTCGGCGAACTTGATAATGGTTGTACTCTCTCTAACAAGAACAAAAAAAGGGGCTAGCAAAAGAAGATAGAAAAATTTTTCTTTGGTGTAAAAAACCGTCTCCAACTTTTTATCTCAAAACACCATCTCATTTTCCATCACAAAACCTCTCTAAAACAACCTACTAAGTTGGAGGAGAAATGTTTCTATTTATACTAGTAGGGGAGAGCCTTAGCCATGAAGGCTAACATCAATGGGATCATCAAATGTCATCAACTCTAGCCATTAAGGCTAGAGTTACAAAGGTTCAAAACTCCAAAACCATTATAGAAATTATAATGTGTATATAATGTATAAGTTTTGAGAATTAAACTAGATGGGTTACAAAATAGATACAGGTGTTGGGTCACAACTCGATCCAAACCCAATCTCAAACACATGCACAAACTAAGCTGAGCACAGCTCAGCCCAAAGCTCAAGATTAGGTCCAAGACCAAGTCTAAGACCAAACCCAACACATGTACAAGTACAAGTCTAGGCCCAATCCAAACCAAGACTAAGTCCAAATCTAAACCCAACTTTATTGATGTCCACTTTATAAGACAATTCTCATTCACAACTCAATGGTTTCGGCTTATTATTTTTGTATTGCAATCTTCTCACTTAAGAGAATACAAAACCATTCAGACCCACATCAACTGATGGTTGGGTCCCACTTTAATTTTGAATTAAATTTGCCGAAAAATCATTATTTTCCAACAAAAGTATATGAACTAATTGTACAAGTTGAAACAATAAGAATCAAAGTAAAATTTGAGTTAAACAATAAGAGTGAAAAGTGTAATTTTATCCTTAAAAAATATTTTGATCAAACAAACGGCAAAATAAATTGATAAAATTTGGCATGCCCTAAAAGATAAATTTGATGAAAAATTTGCAAATGTTAATCCATATAGTATCAATGAATTATTCTAACATGATTCAAAAGGTATATAAACAAAAATGAAAATAGCAAAAACTTGATTTTCAAGTTTAGATTATAAATTCAGTCAAAAAGAAGTTCAGATTATAATCTCCTTGGCGAGGAAAAAAAAAAAAATCAAATGGTGACAATTTAAATAGAGTAAAGCTATACACCACACATATGCTTTTTATCGATGACAATTTTTTTTCCCCTTCATTTGTATTATCTGGATGTACTTTTTCTTATTGGGTAAAAAAAATCGAATAAATGAAAAAAAAAAAAAAACTTCAAAGATTGATCATTGAAATAAGATAAACTAGATTTTTTAATTTTATTAATTTAAATTATTTTTCAATTTAAATTATTTGTTTATTTTTGTTGACTAAAATTGAAAAGAGTATATGTACATTGATTTTATGCAAATGTATTAGATTGAAAACAAATATAAAGATTATAATTTAAATTGATAAAATTAACAATTAAAATTTTATTTTATTACAAAAAAAAAAAAAAAAATCAAATGCTAATTTTATTTTTTTTAAACCTCAAGGAATTGGCCTAGTGGACACAATTTGGCACCTAGGGTGTACCCCCTTAGATCAGGATCCCCTCCAGCCATGATTCCCTCCACTGCACTTTGTACCAGATGAACAATGGTAGCGCCACATGGAGACCAGAGAGTCACGTGCCCCCTCTGGGTTTTTAATTTTGAATTTTATTTTATTTTATTTTTTATTTTTACATATGTATATAAATAAAATTTTAAACAAAAAAAATATTTAGAATAAAATGTCAATGGCATTTTTAAATTTATGAGAATAATAGTGATTGTTTTATTGAAAATAAAGGGACTACAACAAATTATATTTTTTATGTATGAAAATTCTGTGAAAAAATCTTAATATAAAGGTAATATCCATCATTATTGACATGCAAATATAATTAACCTCACTATATATATATATAAGTTACTAGAGTGTTAGTTAAATTTGCATGTAGAGTTCACCATTCATATGTTGTTTTACTATTGGTTAGTGATATTATATGTCAATGATGACGTGATGCAGTGGCCCAGGTTTGTGTGCTGATGTAACGCCCCCAAAATAATACCATAGATATGATCCATAACAGCATAAATAACAGTTACATAAATCAGAGTATAAGTAATCCTTTCATTACACGAAGTAATAATACAAAGAGTTCAACATAAGCAAATGTCCTAAGGGCTTACATCTTTCTAAGACATACTTGGTTACAATAAAAGAGAGTGTCATAAACTCTATACATATAAAGCTCTTGGCTTGAGTAAACAGTTAAACATGAAAATCACAAAATATAGCATCCAGCTCTTGAGTTCTCCATGCTACATTCTTGGAGGGAGCATGTCAGCTGTACCTGAAAATGGTTTCCTAAGTAGGGTAAGCCAAAACCCAGTAGAAATAGCCTAACACAATATAGGAAGTTTAACTAAGATATAAGTGCCAAGTAAATGTTCCACATTCATAACCAACTCACATTCTATTCATATTCATTTAATACTCATACCCATATCTCAATTTCATTTCCTTCTATTCAAGTCATATTAATCCAGTAAATTCCGAGTCAACTCATGAGACAAGTCATTATTATCTAAACAACCCAAAATGAGGCTACAACTCAATGATTCACAATTGAATACAACTATTACCCGAACAATTCAATGTTTCCATTTTACGGAATTTTCATCCGAGGGAACCGGCACCCATATATGCATATGATTTCAAGATTTGCCATTTTACGGAATTTTCATTCGAGGGAACCGACACCCATACATGCATATGATTTCAAGATTTGCCATTTTACGGAATTTTCATTCGAGGGAACCGGCACCCATATATGCAAGGTTTCGGGACTTTCACCCTGGACACTCCGGCCGACTTAATTATAAATGGAGTCCATCCCCTATCTCCTTCCAAATAATGATATATATGCAATGTATTAAAACACCGTTATGTACAATGACTATCTATGGCACATATTCAACATCTCAATCATACCATCATATTCAATGAGGTAAATTTAAACGACAGGTTTCAATTCACCTAATCCGCATGCAATTTCTACAACAATCATGACTATCCTCCACCGATAGCCCAAAACAGATATACCATCTGTTAACAGATAATTTATCAAATTTCCATAGGTGAGTGATTTAACGAATCTAACTACACCATTCATACATACAACTTCCCAAATTCCATATTTCTCACACCAATTCCATTATTTATACCAAATAATCATTTAGCTCATATTAGGACAATTTCCCCCTTTTTCTAAATATTAACCCAAAGATCAAATTCATCAATTTTAACCCAAAGTCACCTCATATCCCAACCCCATGGTCAAATATACAACCACACATAAAAACCCCTCTTTCATAAAGTTGAACCAAACCCTAGGTTTTCTCCAAACATCCCAAATCTCACCATATTCTCATAACAACAAATAACTAGGTTAAAATTCATAACAAAGTGTAGAATATCCCTACCTGAAATGGAGAAGCTCAAAGAGGAAGATGGAGAAACTTGAAGATGCTCCAAACTTGAACTTTTTCCTATCAAAAGGAAGCCCTCGCTATGCTCTAGCTTTTTCACAAAGGGACTAGGGTAGAGAGATCTAAGATCATGGAGTATTTGTAGAGAGAGAAAGTAAGACAGCTGGATTAAGGTTTGGAGTAAAAAGGAAATCAAAATGTAATGTAAAAATCATGCTGCTGCGAATTGATATATACGGGGCTCGCTCGAGCGAAGGAGTGGTCGCTCGAGCGACCAGACACAAAAGAACCTCGTTCGAGCGCAGAAAGCGTCGCTCGAGCGAACAATGCAAAGCTTCAGGTCTGCAACGTAGAAGTACGCTCAAGCGAAGAAACTCAAAACATAGGGCTCGCTCGCTTGAGCGAAAGAAAGCTCGCTCGAGCGAAGAATACCAACCTTCAGGTCCAATCTAGACGCAGACGCACGCTCGAGCGCAAAATTTCTCGCTCGAGCCAAGAGACACACCAAGCAAAGCTCGCTCGAGCACAAGAACCTTCGCTCGAGCGAAGAAGCAATTACCCAAGGCTCGCTCGAGCACAAAAAGTCTCGCTCGAGCGAAGAAGCCAAAACCTGGACAGCAACCATTTGTACCAACTCACAACCAACCTGTTCCGAACTCACCCAACAAGTTCCAATCTCAAATACAAAGAGAAAAGAAGGAAACAAGACCTAGACAACAACAAACAATCACGGGATCCAAGTCCGGAGTACAATAAATGATGGGGAAAAACGTGGAGCGCTATAGCTGATCCTTTTTACGTTATCGGGTTGGGACACAAGGTTATCCCATGTGGTTGTGGCCTTGTTATTGTGGGTTAGGGCCGCAGGGTGTCTTAGGTTGGCTGTGAAACAGCAGCCCCGACATTTTGTCTTGGGTAGGTCGTGCCTGCGACCGCAATGGTCTGGCCTAAAGGTTGCGCCTGTGATGGGCCTCAACTGGCCGCAACCAAAACTGGGGTTCAGGTCTTTGTATGGGGGAGTGAGTGCGTTGCCCACTTTGGGTCGCGGTGTTAGACCGCGAGCAGGAGGGTCTCGCCCGCAGTCAAGGTGGTCGCACCCGTGACCAAGGTGACTGGGCAGTTGCACCCGTGACCTATTGAGGTGGCATGTCCGTGCCCATGATGGTTTAGACCGCGCTCGCGATGGTTCGCGTATTTAAGTCCGTAAGTGCACTGAAAAGTCACTTTTTGAGATCTTTTCTTTCCTTTCTCTCTCCTGTCTGCCATAACCGAGTTTTCAAGCTCTTCTACCTTGATTTTCATCTCATTTGAGTAGTTTTCTACCTTTAGTTTCATAGATCAAAGCGTAGAGGGTCTTGAGAGTTTCATTTTAATTTGAGTGGATAGTGTTTTCGTTGCCGTGGATTGTTTTCGGCTTTCTCCTCATCGCTTCAAGAGGTAGGGATATAGCGATTTGGGCTTAGACACGACCCATTTAATGCTTTTGAATCTGGAAAACCATGTCCGTAGCTATTGTTCATTCTATTTTCTTGCTTGGTTTTGGCTTCAAGGGTCAACATAATCCTTAGTGGTGTCGACATTGTCTCTCTTTCCTTGTTTTGTTTTGCTCTCAAGGTCAATCTTGGTGGTGTCGACACCTCCTTGTTGCTGTGTTTCCTGGTGGAGTTGCTGAAAAATAGGGTCGACACCAGTCTTGGTGGTGTAGACACTTGTCCTGATTTTTGGCCTCTGAGGTCGACACCAATTTGGGTAGTGTCGACACCTGTTTTGTTGTGTTCCTGGAATTCATTACTGAAATATAATGTTGATACCATGGGTTCCCAGGGTCGACCCTTCTCTTCCTGTGTTGTTCTGGGTTGTCTACTGAAATATAGGGTCGACCCCACTGCTTCCAAGGGTCGACTCTTGTCTACTGCCAAACATAAGTGTTTCAGCTTTTCTTCTTGAGGGTCGACACCATTGTCACGAGGGTCGACGCCTGTGAGTCAGTTTCAACATTTTGTTCGGCTTGGGCTCTATTTTTTAGGGATTTTTGACTTGTTCTTTTCATTTGACTTTGGAGCAATTATTCTATTAATACCTAGTCACTATAAATAAACCCAAAAACATTTTTCTATCTTTCATTACTTCTCTTTTTCCCTCTCACCCGTGACTTTCCTCTGTTTCTCTCTAAACTCATTTTTTCTCACTTAGATCTTCAGATCTACTCACCTAGAGGTGCCACCTCATCTTGGTCCTTTGAAATAGATTGTAGATCGTGTCAAGGGCCTTCTTTTGATCCAAGAGGTTCGTGGTTTCACCAACTTTGAGTTTTCTGAGTTCTTCTCTTCCACTCTTCTAAGCTTGAGGTAGGGATTCTTCGCACCTTCTTATGAATTTTAACTTAGTTATATGTTATTTTTAAAACAATATTGTGATTTGGAGATTTGAACAAAAATGTAGGGTTTTGGTTTTGAAATCAAAAGAGGGGTTTTGTTAAATGGAATCACGGGAAAGGTTGTGGGGGTGTGATGCTGATTGTTATGTGTGGAAAATAGTGGACTACTTTACCCGGAAGTGATTTTGAAAGAAAATGAGATTTTGTTCCAATATTATGAGTTTTGACTAGTGTTGGAAAACATTGAAAGATGATGTTGGTTTTTGTAAAATTTTGGGAAAGAATGTGGATATTAATGGGGATGGTGGAGTTAGATATGTACTATTACTCACATTTTGAAATTTGGAAGGTCTATCTTATGGAATTTATTTATCTGTTTAGAGATATTTGTTTGGGCTATCGGTGGAAGATAGCTATGATTGTTGTAGATATTGCATGAGAACTAAGAGAATTGAAACCGTTTTCTCATCCATTTTCATTGAGCATTGTTGCATATTATCACATTGAAAATGTATACTGTTTTGAGTAAAAGGTGAATACTTGGTGAATCTGGGTAAGGGGTGTGGTTACAAATGTTAAGTTGGTCTGTGTGTCCTTGGTGAAAGACTAGAAAACTACGCGGATAGGTGTCGAACCTTCCGGTTAATACCGGTAAGAATGACAAAGAGTAGTGCTTGTATAGCCTGCTAGCAGACACGTATTTAGAGATTCACAGTGTTGTATTCACAGTATTGTTTATAGTGAAAAGAGAAAGGATGTTATGATTTGTTTTATAACCTGACATTACATGGTTTTGAAAGAGATGTAAAATGTTTTGGCACGAGCATGGCATATGCATTCATCTTATAATTTTGTTGAGTGTCGAATTATTTCTACTAGGCTTTGGCTCACCGTATGTGGGAAAAACATTTCAGGTGTTGATGATATGCCTCCGCCAAGGCAATAGCTTGGGCTGACTTGGAGCAAGAGTTTCATTTTGCTTATTTATGTATTTATTTTGTACAAGCCTAGGGCTTTAATTGTATTGAGTTTAAACTCACTTTTGATATAACCAAGAATTGTCTTGGAAAGCTGTAAGCCTATAGGGCATTTCTTAATTGTAACGCCCTCAAAATAAACCCATAAATCAACCAACTACAGCATGCTTAGACATAAGAAAATAAAGCATACTTGTATTCCATCAGAGTAATCTTTACAAAATGTATTACATGTTGACATCAAAAGTAAATGCCCTAAGGGCTTACAACTTTCCAAGTCAACACTTGGTTACAAAAAAGAGTGTTAACTCTATAGAAAGAAAGCCCTTGGCTTGATATACATGTAATACAACCAAAAACACAAAACAGTCCAATAGTCCCAAGCCTCCCAAGCTACGTCCTTGGAGGTGGCATGCTACCTGTACCTGAAAATGATGTCCCATATAGGGTGAGCCAACGCCCAGTAGAGATATGCTAAACACAATATGGGCAGTAACTAAGACATAAGCAATTGATAAATGTTTAACTCGCATAAATCAATTCATAAACCATTTCCGTTACATGACAACTGTGTCCATGTTTCATTTCATTTTCCATTTCTTATCCAGTTTTCAATTCACAATTACGGCTCAGAACCTGGCCAAACAGCTTAAATGAGATAGTAACTCGTATTAAACATTTCCCACTTCATATTAGATAAGCATACTAGCTGTATCAACATTTCAACAGATAAGCATATGAGCTAGATCAACACTTCAACATATAATCATATGAGCTATATCAACACTTCAATAGATACACATTTTAGTGCTGTATCAACGGAGTCCATCCCCTATCTCCTCCCAAACAACATCCGGTTTAGAGGTCCATCCCCTATCTTCCCCTAAACCGTGGAGTACATCCCCTATCTCCTCCCACACACACAACGTATATAAACATAGGTCATATACATAATCAATCAATACATAAAATTAATGTATTCTTTCAACCGTCATATTCGATGACACATCCAATTGATTAGTTTTAGTTTGCCTAATCATCATGCATTGTCTACAACAATCAAGACTACCCTCCACCGGTAGCCCAAGGCAATTATTTCTAAACAGGTAATAAAAGCACCAATAGATAAATTATCCGCATTTTCAAAAGTGAACGATTTATTAATCCGACTCCACTATTCCAACTCATAATGAACCAATATCATTATATTCAACTCAATTTCACAAATCCATAACTTTCCCAAATTAATTATATCAATTAATTTATACGCAATTTAGGGTTTTCTCCCCCATCTCTCAATATTAACCCAAAGGTTCAAATATCAACAACCAACAACTATATCATCATTTTGAGACCCAAAATACATATTATGAGCCAAAATCACAAAACCCTCTTTTATACATTTTGAAACCCTAACTTTCCAAAACCCAAAACCATTTATACAAAAGCTCAAAATCTAGGTCAAAACCCATAGGTATAAGTAGGAATCCCTACCTCAAATTCGGAGCTCAAAGGAAGAAGAAGACCAAACTCAAAGTGCTCCAAACTCCAAACTTTTCGGTTCAAAACGTAGCCCTCGACGATCAACACACTTTTTACAAAGGCCGAAGGAAATGAGAACACTCTAGCTAGATCAAACCCTAGAGAGAAGGGAGATTCTAGAGAGAGGAGCTCTCAAAAATGGCTTTTTGAAAAAGTAAGAGAGAGGAAGAAAAGTGAAAAGTGATTTAAAATCACCCAGCGGATAACTCATATACGCATGACCCGCTCGAGCGGAGAATAGAACGTTCGAGCGCCAAGCACAGAAAAAAGAATCCGCTCGAGCGCAATAAGTCCCGCTCGAGCGCCAAGAAACAAAAGCAAAACACATCCGCTCGAGCGCGAAGAGCTAGTCTGCTCGAGCGTAGATTTTCATCTCCCATAACTTTTCAGAAAAGGAACTACCCGCTCGAGCGTAGAAAACACACCTGCAGAAGTTTTGCAGGGACACGAAATGCTAGAAGGGTGTAAACCCCGCTCGAGCGCAGGAATACCCGCTCGAGCGGACCGTCTAAAAACTGGGCAATAAGAAAATGAAACCAAGGCTCGACCAACCTGTAACAAATAAGCCCAACACATCCTAAAACTCAAACATAAGGAATTTAAGGATGACAACACGATAGATATAACTACCAACTCCACGGAACCGCGTCCGGAATACAACAGAACAGTAAAGGGATAACCGTGATCGCTATAACCTCCCCCCTTAAAGAATTTCGTCCCCAAAATTAAGTACAAGTTTTCAAAAACAAGTTTTCTCCATTCCCAACAATATTACAACACTATATTAAACAGCTCGACCCATTACCGGTCAATCTCATCTCTTTTCAAGAGGAAAATCACATTACATATAACAACCTGCATTATCGACATGCATTCCTTTGAAATTTACCAATTTCAACACATTCCCCACAATTCTATAACATTTGCAACATTAATATCATGCTTGCATTTCAACAATATATTTAACACACACAGTGTTAAAACAAACTTTCATTTTGAGGCAAGTTCCAAAACATACTTCCATAAACCAAAACATATACCATGTTTTACAACTTTAGACATTTTCAATGTTCTTAAAGTTCATCATAT
The DNA here is from genome assembly GCA_030407325.1 of Camellia japonica. Classification (NCBI taxonomy): domain Eukaryota; kingdom Viridiplantae; phylum Streptophyta; class Magnoliopsida; order Ericales; family Theaceae; genus Camellia; species Camellia japonica. The sequence goes on along the minus strand of JAPPVO010000059.1, from coordinate 189,263,331 downwards.
TACACAATTTCAATACATGATTACACATCAACAAACAAGTCTGGATATTTCTCACGGACTTCTAACTCACGTTCCCAAGTGGCTTCTTCCACTCCGTGATGCTTCCACAAAACTTTTACCAAGGGAATGGTTTTGCCTCGCAAGACTTGATCTCGCCTATCCAAGACCCGAACCGGTCCCTCCTCATACGAGGCTGCCTCATCTACCTCTAAGTTGGTCCAATCCAACACGTGCGATGGATCCGGCTCATACTTCCGAAGCATACTAACATGAAATACGTCATGTACCCCGGATAACTGCGGTGGCAAAGCCAAGCGATAAGCAACCTCCCCAATCCTCTCAAGGATCTCAAAGGGACCGATAAACCGAGGGGATATCTTCCCACTCTTCCCAAACCTCATCAAACCTCGCCTCAATGATATTTTCAAGAAAATATGATCACCCGTCTCAAATGCCAAAGGCCTCCTCCTACGGTCGGCATAACTCTTTTGGCGACTCTGGGCTGTAACAAGCCTCCTACGGATAAGCTCAACTTTCTCCGTCGTTTCCCTCACCAACTCCGGGCCCAACAAAGGTACGTCACCCACCTCGGCCCAACAAACTGGAGACCTACACGGTCGGCCATACAAGGCCTCAAACGGTGCCATACCGATACTAGACTGAAAACTATTGTTGTAGGCAAACTCTACCAAGGGCAAGTGCCTCTCCCACGTCCCACCAAAGTCAAGGACACATCCTCGAAGCATATCCTCAAGGATCTGAATAGTACGCTCGGACTGCCCGTCAGTCTGAGGATGATAAGCCGTACTAATGGTCAACTTAGTGCCCAAGGCACTCTGCAAACTCTGCCACAACCTAGCAGTAAAACGAGGGTCTCTATCCGAGACGATCGTCACTGGGACCCCGTGCAACCTCACTATGTCCCGAATATACAAGTCGGCAAGGTGATCTACCGAATCTCTCACGCGCATAGGGATAAAGTGCGCCGACTTAGTCAACCGGTCTACAATCACCCAAATAGCATCACTATCCCGCTGAGTCCTCGAAAGACCTACAACGAAGTCCATAGTGACATGCTCCCACTTCCACTCGGCAATAGGCAAGGGTTGCAACAAACCCGCTGGCCTCTGATGCTCGGCCTTCACTTGTTGACAAGTAAGGCACTTAGACACGAAAACCGCCACATCCTTCTTCATACCCCGCCACCAAAACTGGCGACCCAAATCTCGATACATCTTAGTGCCTCCCGGATGCACCGCAAGGTGTGAATGATGAAACTCTCGGAGTACCTCCTCTCAGCAAGACTCCGGCACAAAGAAACGATCTCGGTATCTCACACTCAGGTCGGGATACACCGTCAAACCCTTCTCAACTTGCCCACTAGAGATCTTCTCTCGGAGGGATTCTACCTCAAGGTCACCTTGCTGTGCCTCCAATACTCGGCTCACAAGTGTATGCTGTGTAACAACAGAAAACAAGGCCGCAGCCTCGGCAGATTCACCCAAACGCAACTCGAACTCGCCAAGTGCCCCCAACCTCTCCCACTCCCAGATGGCTACACAAGCTACATCACTAATGGATTTTCTGCTAAGGGCATCGGCCACTACATTGGCCTTTCTCGGGTGATAGTGCAACTCAAAATTGTAGTCCTCAATGAACTCCATCCACCTCCTCTGCCTCAAATTTAAGTCCCTCTGTGTAAACAGGTACTTCAAACTCTTATGGTCCGAGAACACCTCGAACCTCTCACCATAAAGGTAGTGCCTCCAAATCTTCAAGGCAAAAACCACTGCCGCTAACTCTGGGTTGTGTGTAGGGTAATTTTTCTCATGAATTTTCAACTGTCGTGAGCCATAGGCTACCACTTTTCCTTCTTGTATCAACACACAACCCAAAGCCTCTCGTGAAGCATCACAATAAATGGCATAACCCAAGCCTCTCTCCGGAATTATCAAGACCGGAGCGGTGGTCAATCTAACCTTCAACTCTTGGAATGACTTTTCACAAGTCTCACTCCATACAAACTTGACCCCTTTCCGCGTCAATCTAGTCAACGGCGAAGCTAACCTGGAGAAATCCTTCACAAACCGGCGGTAATACCCAGCTAATCCCAGAAAACTGCGGATCTCAAAAACGCTCTTAGGTTGTGCCCAATCTTGCACTGCCTCAACCTTGGATGTATCAACAGACACCCCTTCCCCGGATACCACATGGCCTAAGAATTTGACCTCTCCTAGCCAGAACTCACACTTCCCAAACTTGGCATAAAGCCTATGGGCTCTAAGCAACTCAAGCACTTATAGATGCGCCCTTGGGCCTCACTACAGTTCGGACTCAATTTGTGTCGGTTCTTAACCTGATCTCACAATGTGCAATGTGAGATTGATAAATCACCAAAGAGTCCAAATCCGGCAAATCGTTTTTGAAAACAGATGTTTTGAAAGAAGTGCCAAACATGGACTGCTTTGTCAGATACAGAGTCGCCACCTAAGTATTTTTTTAATGAGGGAATTTAGGAAACCCTGACTCGTTTGCCTAAGGCCACGTGTCCGTCATTACTAGAGTTACCTCGGCTCGGGAACTTGGGTACGATTGGGGAAGATCAGCTATAAGCACCCCCTCTCGCCCGATCCGAAGATCGGCCTCTACTAACCATAATATCTTGTTTTGAAAACATTATGCGTTCTTATTCCGGTTAATTAGCTAGAATTACTATGTGATGCGCACAACACAAAAGTATAGACTAGATCGCCTAATTTGGAACGAAGCATTGCATATCCGTTTGTTTGGAAAACGCTTTGAGATTTGCTACTCGCAAGCAGGCTAAAACACGGATTTCAACGAGTTGTCCCAACTCAAACAATCCAACCTTCACCCACAGGCATTCAGGCAGTTTAATCAAATAAGCATCTAGCCGCATGGTAAGCATGTTAACATTCACACTCGTGTGAGATGCTAAAGCATAAATACTTACATCGTACTCCGAGCCAAAACAAAGAACATGTTAGTAATCATGCATGATCCAAGTCCATGTTAAGTGGCTAATGCAACACATACAGAATGTCACTAGAATAGGCTCGGCTAATCCTAGGATGACATGTGAAATGCACAAATAGCATGTATTCAAGTTAGATTTGAAATACTATGCAATTAGCATGATGCGGCGAGCCCAGTGCATGCAATACTGATGAATGATGCACGCATGCATAGCATAAGGATGCTAAATTAAACATGTCCTAATACTAACCATCATAAGCAGGTAAGTAAAAGGGAGAAAGAAGTGGGGGTTGGAAGACATGCACATACGCACCCACACTTATTACAAATTTGCCCTCGCTTGGAGGGACCGAAAGAATAATACAATTAATTAACCTACAAGCTAATTAAAATATTACGGACAATTAACTAGTTAAGCAAATTAACTAAGCTAATTAAAACAGTAAGCAACCTCGGGAAGAGGGCCCAATGCAATGCGTCCTCGGCTCCGCTCGGAAAGCCACTGCCATGCACAAGATGCCTCTGCTTTGACTGTTCTGTTCCTCTGAAGGCTGCACAAGTCCCAGGATATGTTCTCTGAACACTATGGAACACCACCGGCTAGGAGAAATGGCCACCGGGCAGGGGGAATGGTCACCAGCCACTGATTAAGCTATCGGCCATTGATGGATGGTCGGTCGGCACTGGAGATGGCCGGCCGGCCAAAGCTTCATGCAGAATTTGTTTTTGACAGCAGCAGAGGGCAAAACATAGCATGGCAATGCATTTCAAGCAATGTATGCACCAACCACACTCCTTATCATATTCATGACTCAAAGGGGGGATGGACCTCGATTCTCGGACCACCAATCGTGCATTTCAATGTGTGATGGCCCAAGAAACCAAGTATGCATTTTGATATGGAATGCAGTGCACATAATCAAACAAAGGGGCTCAACCTCTATCATACTCAACTCAAGAGGTGAAGCATGCATGCAAATGGAATGCAACCTGGACATGGAGGCTAAGTGTGCAACATGGACATGCAATGTGTATTTAGGCACGCAACCTAAACAAATAATCATGCAAGGCAAACAAGCATGCAACCACTATGCTAGTGACAAGCATACAAGATGCAATGTGAGCATGCAAGTATGCAAGCAAACATACAAGGCATATAACAATCATGTTAATGACAAGCATGTTATAGCACATGAAGGATGGACTTAGACTAATTTAGGCAGCCCTCAAACAAGCCTAAAACAGTGGTCAATGCTATGGAAATGAGGGACAATCATACAAACAAACATGTATGCCAATGGACCAACACTTAAGCATCAAACAAGTAACCTTTAAGCACACTTAAAAGAGACAAAACATGGACATATGGCATGCATAGAAAGCTCTGAAAATCATGAAGGAGAGGTGCCGAACCAACTAATCAAAGCAAGCAAAGCATGTAATAATGGTCCAAGTACTTAAGGCAAGCCAAGGAGGCTTAAACCATGGCTAAGTCAACCAAGCTTCACAAGGCTAAGAGGACTTAAAACAAGTCCAAGGCAGACCTAAACAATGCTAAGGATACCCCTAGATGGCATCTAAGTGGCTTAAACATGCAAGCATACACAAGGGGCCAAACATGGAGCATATGACAACAACCTTGTAAAGCACTAAAGGGGCATCAAATGCAAGCATACAAGCATACCACGAGAACTGAAATGATGCTACAAGTGGTTCCAAACCACTGAAACAAGGCAAGTAAAGCATGCCTCACACACCTAAGGCTAACAAGCCAAAATGTAAGGTGGCTATACTAAGCATGTCATGGTTGGCCAAAACAACCAAAAATAGAACTTAAGCATGCTAAAACCAACACAAAAGCTTCACAAAGCTTGGCCAAAATCATGCAAAAACAAGGATCAAAACCTAAAGCATGTTAAGGCCTAAACATGGCATTACAAGGCATGTATGCTAAGCAAGCATGGTGTACCTAAACCAAGCAAAAATAGAGCTATATTATGACATAATAAGCAGAAAAATCAGTTAGGACATGGCCAACATGAACCTAAATTAGATGCTCACACATGAGGCAAAAATGGCCATTTTCAAGGACAACAAGGAGAGGGGGCCCTTTCCTTCTTAGGACCTCAAGGCACCATCCTCACCACTGAAATCCCTCAAGATTTCAGTGGTGAGGAGGCCCAAACACAATGGTCCCGGAGCTCACCAAAATGGCACAAGAAAGGGGTCAAATAAGCCCTAAGAGGGGTCAAACAACCTCAAAGCTCAAAACACCCTTAACCAACTATTTAGAGTAGGTAAAAACAAGACTTTTATATGTTATATACCAAGTCTAAAAACAGTTGCAAGGTAGTCAAAAAAGCTATGCAAAAATGGGGTAAAAAGAGCAAGAATGTTATCCTTGAAGACCCTCTTCACAAATGGCGGACCAGCTGCTTCTTTGGGCTCAAAAACACCCAAGGACACCAAGAACAGACCTTTGGCCCCTCAGCAACCAAGATAAAGTGTAATGGTGGGTGTTTGTGTGCAATACTAAGACTAAACACACACAAATACACAAAGAGAGAGAGATATAGAGATAGGATATATGCAAACCCTAACCCTAGAACTCAAAGCTCTGAAAAAAAGTTGTCTAACCTAAAAGAGGGAGAAGAGGCCTCCTCTTATAGACAATCCAATCTTGTAAAGCTTCCAAGGCAAGCTAACAAGAGGGAGATCCGCAAAGTGTATGCCAGCTAGCACAACTGGCATAAAAATATCTGCAAAAGCAGATGAACAGTGGTCGGCCAGCCAAAAATGCAATTTGACCAAAATAAATGGCCGGTCGACTATCTATAGTGTCGGCCAGCCAAACATTTGGCCGGTGGAAACAAAACACAGCCGGTGGCCTCAAGCCATGGCCGGTGGGTGTCAGGGGATGGTTAACAAGCCCTGCCTTGCCCCTCAAAGGCAAAACACAAGTGTTTGGTGCAAAACCAAACACAAAACAGTCGAGTCGAGAGATCCTGAGGCAAGGCGCATAGCCGAGACCTCCGGGAACTCAAGACGAACACAAACATGGATGATCACCGAGTGTTCAAACGGTGACGTCCAAGTCTTGAGGACGGTCAAAAATGGGGTGTCTACAACACCACTCTCAAGTGTTCATCGTGCTCCTTCTCCGAAGGTGAATAGATAAGAATGTCGTCCACGAAAACGACTACAAAGCGATCTAAGAATTCCCGGAAGATCCGGTTCATCAAGTCCATAAAGACTGCTGGTGCATTGGTAAGCCCAAATGGCATCACCAGAAACTCATAATGGCCATACCGCGTACGGAATGCCGTCTTCGGAATATCCTCCTCTTTGACCCTCAACTGGTGGTAATCTTGAAAGAATTAACATCACAAAACTTCTCTGCAAGGCACAATTCGGGTTGGATTCGCATCTAAAAACTCATAGCCTCACTGAAATAAAAAGTGCGAAAACAAATACAACTTAAAGGAGTTTTGTCAAACGGGGTTGCCAAGAATAAAAACCTAACACTGTTTAATATAACAATGCCATCACAATTTAACTTATATCTGCTTATAAATCAACACATTTACGAATTAACAAAATGAAAATATATATCCTCATACAATAAAATAGTGCAATATCAACAAAACATCCAACAATTATGACTAGTGCAATTCCACAAAACATCCAACAATAACTAGTGCAACTCCACAAAGTATGCGTATCCTTATCAAACACATATAAACATTCAAGAAAATTAGATCATTGTTGCATGTCAAAAACGCCACCCTAATCCAATCTGCAAAAAAAGAAAAAGAAAAAAAGTAACTAATCAATTATACAAATGATCAAAAACTTTAGTAACTAATCAATTATACAAAAACATTAGTAACTAATCAATTCACAATTAAACGAATAATACAAATTTTCTCTCTAACAGACTTTTTTCAAGATTATGGGAACAAAAAATTAATTTCAAAGATAATTCACAAATGGTGCATCCCATTAATGTGTTGTAAGTTCATACAACTTATATTCGTCCTTCCCAAGGTATTCATGTTGGTTCATGTACAAATCCATGGCTATGTGATAATTAAGCCTTTCGAAGGCCTTTTTTTGAAGCTTTAAGTATGGAGAAAAAAATTTTTTTTTTAGGCTAATTCACAATTTATACATCCTTGTAAGTTTCTACAACTTATATTGGTCCCTCCCAAGGTGTTTGTATTGATTTCTGGTCACATTTGTGGTTGTTTAACAATTTAGCAATCCGAGAGGCTTTTTTAATTGTAAGTACGAAAGAAAGCATTTTTTGTGTGTCTAATACACAAATAGTGAATCCCGTGTATGTGTCGTAAGTTCCTACAAGTAACATATTGGTCCTTTCTGGGGTGTTTGAGCCAAATCATGGGACCTTTGGCGGCTGTTTGACAATTTTCCCTTCGATGGCATTCTTTCGAGCCTAATTATTTAAAAACCAATTTGCTAATCTAATTCACAAATGATGCATCCCGTGCATGTTCTGTAAGTTTCTACAAGTTATATTGGTCACTATTGTGGTGTTTGTGTTGGTTCTAATGCACATTCATGACTATTTGAAAATTTTGCTCTTCGTTGGCCATTTTTCAAGCCTAAGTATAGGAAACAAAAACATTTTTTAGGTTAATTCACAAATGGTGCATCATGTGCATGTGCCATAAGTTCTGAAAAGTTACATTGGTCCCTCCTAAGGTTTTTTTTGTCAATTCTCATGCACATTCATGGCTGTTTGATAATATACCCCTCCAACGGACTTTTTCCAAGATTAATTATGGAAAAAAAAAAGTGTTTTTAGGCTAATTCACAAATGGTACATCCCATTCATGTGTCGTAACTTCTTACAAGTTATATTGGTCACTTCCAATGTGTTTGTGTTGATTCCCATGCACATGCATAGTTGTGTGATAATTTAGCCCTTCGACAACCCTTTTTGAAGCTTAAATTTGGAGAAAAATCATTCTTTTGGCTAATTTACAAGTAATACATTATATTAGTCCATCTTGAAGTGTTTCTACAACTTATTTTTTGGGTAATTAAGTCATAAAATAGAACAACGAAAACCCTACTACACAACTACCAAACCAACTAAACTAAGCTAACAATTAATCTATGAGAAAAACAACTAACTAGAAGAAAGCCATACAAGGCAAAGCAACAAAGAGTAAAGAAATAACAAAAGGAGCCAAGCCGGGTATTTCATGTACATTAAAAAAAAAATTAAAAATTATAAAGAGGTTAACTAAGACATGACATGTCTTTATGTGAAACTCTTATCATTGTTTTTTTTTTTTTTTTTTTTTTTAAATTTCAATTAAGAAGAAAACTCATATTAACACCGAGTAAGGCTGCAAACTAGGCGAGCCAAACTAAACTTTTGAATGTTCAAGTTCGTTTATTAAAAATTACTCGAGCTTGAGCTTGAGCCGAGCTCTAGTTGAGCTTCAAAAATCGAGCTCAAACTCGGCTCGTCAA